>JAVFBZ010008459.1:12512-30618 GCA_032466195.1 Katharina tunicata
AACAAATCAGCATCCTGTGCCCCTTAGCTCAGAGAGCACCAGGACACAGGAGGCTCCCACCCTACCACCCGCGAATCAGTAAATAAACTTTAATATGAAAATCTATCTCACATGCTCATGACAAGATCAAAGCAATGTCACTTTTAAGAAAGCAGAAAGAATAATTAGGGGAAGTATTAATTGTGCACATGAAGTCAAGTCACACACGCAAACAACATGCACAAAATAGTTTGGCAGGTTACCGTTAAAACACACAAGTGGTGTTATTTTGAATGCTTAGAACTCCTACTTTGCTGGATGCTTCGACACTTTATTTTGTCATCATCAGGAATGAGCAGCATGATTTATATTGTACAAGACTTTTAGGAAATCTTGAACTATATAAATGTGAACTGTGAATCATTTTACTCACTTCTAATCATGACAGTAAAATTTGTCCAAAGGTTGAGCAAATATGAAGTTCTATGTGTTCGGAATTACGCTGTATTATATACTAGTAGACTTATTTTACCATTAAATCATTTCCAAGACAGTCTGTCCATTTAAGACATAAGGTTGTCGCTCAAATATAAGTGAATTAACGACCAGGATAAACCATATTGTGATCCACAGAAGTCACTGGTGGATATTGCATAGAATATTATACCCAGCTTTGACGTATGAACACAGACATATTTCAGAATCATTCAATAAGAAAAAGGTAAAGAATCAAGGTGTATTTTGCGTGCTTAAACCCAGAAGTTTAGCTCTGTCCAAAACTGCCAACCTGTCCAAAAAACAAGGCTAAATTTTGGAGTGGAATGTGAATGCCCTCAGGTACTCCAAATAGTCAGTTCTGGCTGCAATCGTACAATCAATATTGAGCAGTGGGAAGTCTTCCGACACATAGACAAATTGAATCCGTACGTCTGGTGGTATTAACGAACTCATTTTTTCCTAAAATTGGACAAAATTCCTTTGGGCTTTAAGCCACGGTAAGTTTCGCTGATGATGGTCAAACAATGTTTGTAAACTCACCTGAAGAAATTGTCATCTTTCTTATTGACATCACATCTACTCCATAGAGAGAAGGCCAGGAAGGTGCAACCCACAGCCAGACATACTAACAAAGACTTGATGATCTTCCAACGCCTCATCATCATTCCAGCATGTCAACCTACAGTATTAGCTACCTGCAAATATTCCAAAGAAATTCAAGGGTTAATTACTATATATTATCTGACTGTACAACAAATAAGTTATTTGTTTTTCAGGTGCTGCAAACTGCAAACATTTCTCCGTCTGCTAGTTTTTAAAATTATTTGTACACCATAATACAAACTTTACCAGATGCACAAATGTTGAATTTGAAACACTTCCTGTTAGCAGACAGAAAGAAATTACCATAAAAATGTTATTGATACAGTAGTAACTATGAGTACAAGAAGTAAACTCAATTATGTTTTATTTCCTTATTGCTAATTGCCTGAAAAGTAGTAATAGTGTATTTCACAATATATCCTAACTGTTGTCACTGAAATAAAACAGAAACTATAAGCTTTGTTGGAATTAACTGCGGTATTTAAAGGTTATTTCATTTGATGTCCAGAAGTCTATCAAACTTCTTCTAAAGTCTATGAAAGCTCTACCACAGTTCTGAATCAGGTGAATCATTAGTACTGACAAAACAGTATGATAATTAACCTTACCATGTCTCAGTTAATTCATCATAAACCCTGTCTGTCACCAAATTCCAACAATGAACCAATATTTTTAAAACCCTATATGCTGTGAGTCTGTATGTTTTGTTTTTACAGTTTTCAGTCTGACTCGCCCAGCGATCTAATCATTACTGACTGCTTATGAAGTTACCGCTCAAATCATACTGCCATAATTTACAACGTAATGAAAAGAAATTGCCTTCTTCTTGCCATAGGAAAACAAAAATTAATTCAGTGAATGTTATCGGTATGATCAGAATTTGCTATGTTGGATAATTAAGCATTGATTCCGAGGAGTTGTCAGCGCTGGATTATTCAATCTGCACATGCTGTTGTTTGCTGCGTTTGGATCATTACACACGAGTACCTTAATTAAAACCACTAAAAACAGCTGATGCAAAGAATCAATATCATTAACTCCTTATTTCAATCCACAGATATAAAGACTTGATATCAGGTGATTACACAAAATCTCTGTGAGCTTTACAAGCAATGTGAAATTGGGAGGCTTTTAAGTTATTAAATAATTGTCAACCAGTGATATGAATTCTATTTTTATTGGGACATATTCAAAATGAAGCAGATCGATTTCAGTGTGTTATTTCCTGGTCATTAACCGCTGAAAGAACAACTAGTGGCATTTCGGAAATAAGAACTACAAGGGATATATGATTTCCACACAAAAATAATCTATTCTGACATATCGCTGACACGTAATTTCTCCATAGGTAATTTCTACATCGATATTCCATTCCGACTAACTTCAGTAGGGGAGAGTTTCGAATCAAATCAAGCTCACTTTGGCACGCATTTCCTCAACATTCAGGTCTGCTAAGTAGATAAACAGAGACATGCTTCTAATGATAACAGATCCAACTGTTCAGGATATAAATTTGGGATGTTGATTCTTTGTTTGTTTGTTTGTTTGATTGGTGTTTAACGTCGTACTTAAAAGTATTTCATTTATATGAAGACGGATTCTCCACTTCTTATTCTACTCTACTCAAGGCAGAAAACCGGGAGGAAATCTCGTAAAAAAGCGCCCCCACGATTGCCGAAGTCACCTTGTGTGACTCCCTCATATACCTCAAGTCCACTGGGAGGCTTGAACCTGTGCGGTACATCGAAGGAGGATCTGCAGTCAGACGCGCTAACCACTGAGCCGCGGCCGGGCCCCGGATGTTGATTGTCTCCTGGTGCTTGTGGTTAGATGCTGTACTACAGGTAATTTCACTCATATACTCTAAATACTCGACAAAGTCGAGCTTTACAACTTATAAAACTACATTTTATACAAAGGGTAAGAAGTGCAGACCAGCTATTTTGAAATGTTTATGATGTTCAGACTTTAAATTACCAGAAATGAAAGTTTTAGTTCCAAATTCAATGAAATTTAAGCAAGTTTTAGTTCAAAACATTAAAAAAAATAACTTAAATTGTGTGTCCTTAGAGGTCAAATTTGTTGAGGATTTAGGGTAATGACATGCGAGTCCAAGGGTTGACAGAATCATACCCATGGTGGACCTGGCAGCAAGCAAAATACAAGGCTAAAATATGGCTCATAAAAATTGCACAAAAAGACTATAAAGTGTGTAAATTACAATGGAAATCAGCACAAACCAATCAAGCTCACATCACACCTTAACTGTATTAAAGGGCACTAAGGCAAATGGATTGTTTGTTTGTTTAATTGGTGTTTAACGTACTCAAGGCTATTCCACCAGGTCAATGGAAGATACTGACGGTCGATCACAATAAATTGTACTACATATCATTATGATTTTGTTATAAGCAGTTCCAGTATAATAGATGAAGGAAACTATAGTACCTCAAAAAGATAGGCCAATCATATTGCAAATAGAACAGGTTCTATGTCACTGGTTGAAGTAAGACTGTTATGATGTTTAGGCATACTACATCCTGTTCAAAAAACCCAGGTAGATTAAGTTGTAGCCATCTGTCTTACTATTAGAACAGTTAAAGTGCCACTGTAGGGCGGGCTGGCATAGAGTCCCATGTCCAGTACATCCTGTCCTCTTTACACACCTGTCTCTAACCAGGTCAACTAAACAACCAGGTGGATAGAAACATACCCAGGTAGATAAAGCTAATTTGGTGGAAATACTTCTTAATCTGCTAATAAGGATCCTTAGATCTCCTTACCTTTCTTTATAGAGCAAGTGAACGAATAGTTTTTCAGATGCATCAAAAAGAGATACATTTACATGTATGAATAAAGGAAGTACAATTAAGTTGCCAGGTACTATTCTTTCTAACTAAAGACACATTTTATAGAATTTAATTCAAATCAGCTTCAGTTTTCTAACAACATATTTCCAATTACAAAACACAGCACACAGGTGTCTTCTTAATTACAGGTATACAGGTTATTGGTATAGAACTATAAAAAATTATTACTGATACATACCAGATTTACCTGTTCATACACATTAGGGATTTGTCTATTAAAGCATACAGGTAAAAGCTACTTCTGCTAAATATATTTAATAAAATCTGCTTTAACAGTCACATATATAGTTTGAAAGCAATATTCTATTTTGCTGTCTTCAAATTCCGCATACCATGACAGTACACCCTTGAATACTAACATCCATAAAATGTTTTCATTATGAGCCTACCTGTCTAATTGTGTAGGGTAGTTAGTCCATGTATACAAGCTCTATTGAAATCCGCCTTAAGATGAAGTTTTCAGGTCTGATTTAGGCAGTCCTTAAATCCACTATACCATGAAGGAAGGAAGGAAAGCAGAGCTGACACAGAAGTTTGTTCCCCCCTACGGCACCAGCTGAGACTGTCTATTCAGAGGCTAGAATTACCAGCGTAATAAAAGAGAGGCTCTGAGCTGGAGCTGCTCCTCTAACTGAACAGTGTGTCCAGTAGTCATGTGATAGTGCGCTCTGATTACAGGTATGTTCAGGTGAAGATGCCTTAAGGCCTACAGCTGACAACACAGTCCATTTAACTGCTCTCCTATGATGCCAGTACTACTGACAACCAGTCCATTTAACCTGTTCCTTGTCATAAGCCTATCTCCCTACAGACAGTATATCAACCACCTCAACAAACCAAACATTAACATCTACTTGTGTTATGAGGACTGATTTTATCAGCTACACAATACCATTATTACAGCTATGTAATAGGACTTTCATAAAATTTACTTACACAGGTATATCTGTCGCGTCATAAATAAATTGAACTGTACATGTATTTTGCAAGTTTTTTTCAGTTGCATGACAACTGATAGATTAATTTATTGGTGTTTAACGCGGTGCTCAAGGGTACATGTGTATTTCACTTGTATGACGGCGGTGCATTCTAGCGAAAGACCTCTAGTACTAAGTATGACAGCATGATTATAATCTGGAAACGAACTGCCCTTAGCCACAGGGCCTTGTATGTAAAGGTTGTTTCACTCGTACAATGGTGGTGTACTTCAAACGTAAACACTGATGCTGACACAAACCCTAAAAATCAAAGTGATATGCTTTGTTGAAAACAAAATGCCCCTCCAGTACTACTAATTGCTTGCAAAAGCTCACAATATACTGCCCTTAATCAGAGCGAAATAGATATGCAAAACAATTTTACAGATATGTTGGACAAAAACAACCGGCAAATATCAATATGTATGTACCATGCCGTTTTGTTCAGTCTTTTTTTCTGGATTATAGTTGAGAAAACAATTGATACATGTATTTGACACATGCACATTATGACTTTCCATCCTAAATCTGTCCTTTTAGACAATGTTAATACTTCCTAATTTATAGGGATTTTTGTCAAACCAATATTTTCCATGATTATTTTTTATTAAAGAGAATATTTCTCTGCAGAAAAGAGAAAATGAAAGATTTATGATTATCCTGTTGTTCAACTTTACTTTGAAATGAGCTGAGACATTTGGTAACACCTGAGCCAATAATAATAAGTTTCATAAACGAGCTAGTGATAGCTGGCATAGCTCACTCACATCCACTTTAATAACTTGCTGGTTGCGATCAGGTGGTTTAAGCTCTACTGTTACAGAATGATATGACTTATTATTATTCATATACGACCAGATTAAACCTTAGTTTTACTGACCACTCATAGGCTTAAATGTATCTGCTGTCACATGAATGCGTAGGCGCTCTACTGAACAAGCCTCAGGTGTATCAATTTTAGTGTAAACCTGCTTGACATTTTTAACCAATCACTGAAGGTTATTTCATTCTTGCCAATGACTTAAGCATATTCAAAGATGTCGTCTGCTTCAATGTCAATTTGCAAAAAAAATTCAGAGAGAAGTGTCCATGGAAGACTTGGTTATCAGCTGACACGGTATGCTTAGTATATTTATTAACATTAACAAATTATAGGATAATATGCGATTTAACTTTGTCAATCGTGAGTTATGAACAATCACAGGATGCCCAGGGTACCGACTGTTTGGGTCACTATAACTATGTACAGATCTCACTAACAGTCAGTTCAATCACAGTCAAACAGAAAACATTTCTTTGTTTGTTTGATTGGTGTTTAACGTCGTACTCAAGACTATTTCACCTATATGCCGACTTATTATTAATTATTATTTGCGTTGCCGGTGTATGGTGGAAAACTGGGACGAAAACCTTGTAAAAACCACCCTGCAAACTCTGCAGCAATTAGAAAACTTCACTTACATGTATATACAGAAGAAAACAAGTTTAACAAGGTCCATAGTTGTTAATTATTGCATGGTTAATTTGTTATCAATGCAAGCTTTAACATTGGAAAGATGATGCAAAAATGATATTTTATACATTCTGTTGGAACAATCCCGGTAAACTAGTAAAAAAGAAACATATCAGAAACAATAAGGTTTCCTTAATGAAGTAATATTGACAGTGTATTTCTCTAACTGATCAAACATGTCAAATAGAGATGCTAAAATCGGAGAAAACTTTCTGTTATCTTTAATGTCAAGATTGAGGAAAATCCATTACTTTGGTCTTTAGAGTTCTGATTTTTAATCTACTTTGTTTAGATATTCTGTGTGATTCACAGAGTTTGAATACGGTAGTCCATGGTCTATACGTGTTCCCTGATATGCAATAATCATTTGAAGACCAGTGGACCTGGTTTGAGCAGAAGCTACCTTGATGTTTTGACTTATTTCTATAACCTACTGGTTGAAAGAATGTTTCACAACTGGTAAATGCAGTATGACAAAGGTGTGTATTATTTGACAGGCTAAAGTTGAATTTAGTTGGAGAAAAAAAAGTACATTTCTAGTACATCTACTGTTCCACAGGTGTCAAATTGTAAAATATAATAAAAAGTTAAGGATGCTAATGAAATTTGACATCAAAGACATTGCTAGAGGCTAACTATTTTTTACGCCTGATTTGAGGATATTCACCTGAGGTTTGCTGGAGATTTAGTGTTTTCCATGGATTGATAGAAGTCACTTGTATAAGATGGATGAGTATTTACCTTTAGACGTTCAACCGTGATTTATCCTACCTTTGATTTGACAGTAGAAGGGCAGGTAATAAAGAATACCTTTAAACTAAAGCAATAACTATGGACTAAATACATCTTTACTCCGGACTTATAACACATATTGATCATAAAAGAAAAGCCAGAAATACCTAGCTCAAACTATCAAAAACTGACAACAAATACATTTACATGTTTTAAACATATCTCAGTATATATACTTTCTGAAAATCCCCTTCTTCTTTTCCATAGTTTGAGTTTAATTCTTTATCTAGCTGATGAGATTTGACAACGATATTTTACTGCCATGGTTGTCACTTGTGGTTTTTGTGCAAGAGAAACTATAAAGTTCCTGTTCTGATATCCTTTACAAAGGAACCAATAACAGGTTTCGTAATAGAGAGATAACAATCTCTTGGGAAGAACATAACTGTTTGTTTGTTTGTTTGTTTGAGGTTTAACACAAAACTTAAATATATGGCAACACACAGGACACCACATGAAGGAAACAGGACACCACAACAAATTGGCTTCCTGATGCCCCTTAACTCAGAGAGCACCAGGGCACAGGGGGTTCTTGCTAACCACCAGTAGAACAACACTATTTCAGTAAATCATCACCGACTTAAACCCTTGGAAAAAATAACCGTATCTCTCACAGTGTAGAAGTAAAGTGCTGGCTACCAAGGCCATTAAGGTTACCAATAAGAAGGGGATTTAAGGTACACTGATACACTACTAGTACAAAGAACAAAGTATCTTTGTGTAGGAAACTCTACCTGTTTGCCATCAATACTAAAGTGTTTTTAAGGTCTGTTCTTATCTGACATTTTACACCTGACAGAAAAATTACTAAGCTATTTACATGTTTAGGATCTTACACTTTGCTTACCTACAGTATGTACGTTGACAGTGAAAATTAATTCACCTTTAAAATAAACCCTATTCAGATTAACCCAATCTAACGTTTTACACCCAAAGTGACAATAGTAATCAGTCATGCTCGTAGCAAGTACCTTTAAATGGTAATTTACCTGGATTAAGAAAATGGCTTTCACACTCAAAGCAAAGTGTCACACGAAATGTCTGTAAGGCATGTATCACCTTCAATAATGATTAATGCACTCACTATTTGCATTCTTTGTTGGAAATACAACGGTGACTACCCCAGCAGAAAGAGTTGACATCGTTACCAAAATGTTTAGACACTTTAAAATTTCAGCACCTTAATGAGGAGGTTAACAACTTACTTTTACACGCTTTAAATTATTACACCTTATTTCATTTATAACACCCAAGTTTATAGAGTCACGTCTTGGTTAATTACAAAAGATTATCACACCTGATTCTTAATCAACACAATAGTCATTACACCTAAAATTGTACTAGAATATGCTTACTCTATAACAAAACTCAATACAACACCTGAAATTTAACTATTAAGCCAGAGCTTATTACACCTGTGTAGAAAAGGGTTTATCTTGATTAGATGATTACGAAAGTTTGTTGCCGCTTACCCAGAGTTCATGATACCTCTCAGTGAACTAGGCTATGATTTTGTAGCATGGAAAAGTAAATCACAATTCAGAATGACAGAACAAGACAAGATACAAACTGTACTAACTTGGTGACTAAATCTCCCCTTCCAGGTAACAGTTGATGTTTTAAGTTATACCAGGTGTTACAACAATTGTGTAACGCTCTGTTTAAAATTTGACAACAACAACACAAAGGAACTCTCGGAAAGCTTGAATATCAGTGACTTTTGAATACAAGATGTCTTTGCAGTCTTTTAAAACAAGATAAGGTAAATTTCCCACACTTGTTTCTGTTGTTAAACTAAAACCAAACTCCTCTATGGATAGATCAGGGCTACGTGAGTACTAACACTTACTAAGGTGTACTGGTTTTATTTTAAACAGGAACGGTGTAGATTTAGGTCTGAGCTTTAAATGCCCAGGTTCAGTAGATGGAGGGGGTAGTTCTTATTCCATTAAAACCCCAGGTGTTTTCTAAACAGATCCTATTCAATCAGCTGACCTCCTGTGTGTGTACTGACCAAACAATGGCGGAATAAAAACCTCTAAGTGAAGCTAACACTGTTAGTCAGCTGGTGCCATACACAATACACCAACAAATAGAGCTGACTTTAGAGCCACTCCAGTGATCATTCAAACTTAAAGGGCACTCTCCATGCCAATTACCGTACTTCTACTAATACCTGGCGTTTTCCTTATTGTCAAATGGGGAATGTTTTTGGTCACAGTAAAACATAGGTAATCCCTTAATTGTGAAGCAAGGAAATTTCTAGGTCAAAACAGAATAAAATATATTAAATTTCAATACAAATTTTTTTCACATTAACTCTGTTGAACATGTTTTTAAATTGTAAGTAATTTTCACTCCTAAAAAACGTTTATAATTGAATTTTTCGAGTTTGTATTGGCAGAGATATAATCCATAAAGGTTTGCCTTATCCTAGAAATGACAAAAAACAATTAACGGTAAATGTGAACTTACTGTAGGTGAAAGACTGCAATGGTATATATTTGATCCAACCACAAGGGTATTTCCTATGACATATTTGCCCTGCACACAATAGAGTACCTTTCAAACCTAATGGTGCGTCTCAAAGTACAAATGTAATGCCTACTAAAACTTGCACAGGTACTCAACTGAAACCAATACAAAATTGACTTGGTATATCTGCCTAAGAAAGACACAAATAGGTGACAATACTCATTTCAACATTTTCTAAATCTATATTCATGAATCTAGAGAAAGACAATATTGCTTGTCTCCATCAGGATTTTTATACTCTTTGCTCTCAGGAAAATACAGACGTTGAAAAACAACTTCAACATTTTCTAGATATCAGTTTCAAATTATCATCCTCGCATTTGACAATCCATCCAGATGTTGCATGAAAAACCATTTTCGCTTATACATTTTTTTATATAATGTATATAGTACTCTTTATAAATATTTTTTTAATAAATGTAGAGAAAAAAAATGTTGCTTGCCTCCACTGGGATTCGAACTCGGGTGTCTTTATATATATGTATTTTTGTCAGGAGTAATCACACTATATATATGTGTGTGTTTAATAAAAGAGCTGCAAAACATCATGAATATTAACATACCTTCCTTGTTTGGATTATTTCATATTTTTAATTTTTACATAGTTTGGCATTTACCATCGTCATTGCATCTGGTAAAAAAAAGCAGGAAATAGCTGTTGAACAGGTGATAAATATCAGGGTGTAATGGTGCTATAAACGATAATTCTGCAATGCCATGCACCAGAAACTGTTATCTAAAAAATCTTGGCAGCATGTAGCCAGCTGAGTTAGATATGTCTACAGGACAAAGCTAATAAACTATGATAGGGACTAGCATACAAACAGTGTGTACTACAACCCCAGGAAACTGGCACATGTTTTGGAGTTGCATTTCCTGATTAGGGTTACCCCCAAATGGGCTTTGTTTTCTTTAATCAAGAAGCTTGGGGAACCCCCTACTGTAAGCTGTAGCAGCTGGGGAATCCCCACTGAAGTCTACATGTACTCCTGATTGTATTAGAATGCCATGGCCAATCACTTCCACACAGGAGTTATAGGAATTAGACTTAAATTAAATATGCAATAATAAATAGGGTTTCAATTTATAAATATCATATCTGGGCTGCTGCTTTGTGTCACAAGATTACACAATCATAGCCGATGATAAAAACTTAAGCTTTAATTTGTCATTATGAGAAATGTTCATATTAACGCACTATAGACATTTGCTTTCGTAATCTTTCATCCAGTATGGTCTGGACCTTTTCAAACGTACCAGTCCAGATATAAGATTAATAACAGTAAACAATGTTCACTTCTAACAAAATAATATCCCATCCAGGTTTTGCTATTATAGCTTATACTTATTGATTAATTGGGGTTTTACGCCCTACTTAAGATACTTATAAGTGTTCAGGAGTAGTAAACATTTCCACCAATATTTAGTTTGTTTTAAGGTTTTAAGGTTTTAGTTTACATTTAGAATAATCGATGAACAATATTTTCAGTGGATACTTCTCCTTATTTCTCTGTGACATTCCAACACAGATAAAAGTGTCTTCTTAAAGCATATGAGCTCAATAAATGCTATCCTGTTATTAAGTTCATATACTTGACAACTACACTAGTATGGTATTTTCGTTTTTTGGGATAACACTTTCTGATACTGAACAGATTCTAGTTCAGAAAATTGTGCAGACTGACACCCTTGCAGGAATCGAATCCACGACCCTCAGAGTCAGGCACCCAGTCGCCAGCAGTAAATGCTGGCCACCTAACCACAGTTCTCAGCCTGCACAATTTTCTGAACTAGAAACTGTTCAGTATCAGAAAATGTTATCCCAAAAACGAAAATACTGTAAAAAGCCACTTTCTAAACGACACAAAAATATTATACTAGTATGATTGAACAATGCGGAAAAATAAAGAGAAGTTGTTATTCACAGAACATGTTGTTTGCTGACAACATTTAGTTGCCATGAGCCCACACCTATTGGGCCGGCAGAAGTGCGATCAAATGCACACAGTGCGAGTTATTAAGTTAATTAATTTACAGTATTGTGCAGTATTCCAATTGCGAACTAAACAAAAGACGCACACAGCAAATGAGAATTTAAAACAAAAAAATATTGCCACTAATAAGCAACCAAATTACAGCAAGCTACTATGCAAGCCACATGCTTAAATACATTAGAGTTCTATTAGGGTAAGGATTGAATTATCGTACCAACAAAAAAAGCCTTTTACTACGTGCATTTGCAGAATGTTTACAGGTTATATTATCTCCTCTTCTTTTATCTGTGACCATACAGTATTCACATGAGTTTCAATGTCTGTATGACTACACCTGATAAATAATCAATATGATGTGATATAGAATACACACACCTGTTACTTTACATGGATTGCTCAGACTGGATTTATTAGACATTTGACAAATACTAGCCACACTATAGTACAGACTAAACTGAATTGAACAGAATGTCTAACTTCAAATCAAAACTTAAAACTAACAAACTAATACATATGCTGAAGCAACAAAAAATCAAGATTCTTGATAAAAGAGAAAGTCATAAGTTAGAGGAACGGTAATTATATTTAGGTTTGCTTCAACACTAATGTAGATTTATTTATTTATTTGACTGACATTTAACAATGTACTTAAGAGTGTTTCACTTATATCTTAGGTTGTCGGCAATCAAAAGTCAAAAACATTGGGTAAGAATCACAAGCTCACAGCCTAAGCAAAAAATCTCATCCGCATTTTTGCCCTTATTCTTTCTGTGTTACTCATATTACTTTATATTGTACTTTCATGAGAATAAATGAAGATGAAGATTCTTGAAATGATATTCCACAAAACATGCATGTACTGTGTTAATGGCACAAAACTGTTCATCAAATAAAATACATACCTATTAAAATCTGTTGAGAAAAGAACTATAGATCCAGGTTAAGGACAGACTATTGACCAGGTCAAGCTGTATCTTCTTAATAAAAGTGACAAAAACAGCTAGCATACAGAATACAGGTATTCTCTAAATATTTCAGATAAATCCAATGTGACTTTTCACCGACCGATACAATGTTAATGATGGAAACACCTTCTTATATATATGGATCACTGCAACAAGACTGTCTCACACACTCATTTAACTGACTATGACGGTCCCTATAGCTTAGTCACCAACTACCAACAAGTCCAGTACCAACTGACCTCTACACCTGGCTGACTAAATGACTGGTCAACTGTGAAAGGTGAGAGTTAAAAACTGCTGAGGTATGACAGGTAACAAGCCTGAACGAGGCCTCTGACTAATCACAAATAATTACAGGTGTATACCAACAGAGTTACAAGGCATTGTGGTGTAATTCCTTTTCTCTTGGGGGCAGCTCACCTGTGGCCTTAAGTTAAGTCACCAGACTGAGGGTTATCTTCTATCCTATTCCTGATCCCAGCAGGTACCCCACTTCACCTGTGATCTTAAGACAAGTCACATGCAAACACCTGTACTAGACTAGTGACCATACCTGTATGATTTAGTGGCCCCAATGGGATTAAGAACTACAATAGAGCTATCTGAAGTATGGGATTAGTAAACAAGTGTAAACAGGAGAATCAGACCAAATGAGCAGTGGATAACTTCTTAATTTAAAAATCAACAAAGATCAAAGATTTCTTTTCTCTCAAAGAATCTAATTGATTTAATGGCCAATAGTGAGTTTCAAGATGTTTCTGAACAACAATTTTGGTAATAAATTATATTTGTCAACAGTATAAATATATTTTATGTCAAAGTTAAAATTTTTGAGAATTCTTTGAAGTACATGTAGGCTGATATTTTTTAAGGAAAGCCAGTATTGGTGAAACTGTTTTGTTTTTTTTTGGGGGGGGGGGGGAATTATTAAGATAAAACAAATATTTACATATAATTTCCAAAAAAAAATTTAATGAGTTTTGACAGACAATGGAGACAAAAATATTATATTTATAACTTTAAAAGAAGGAATACAATCGGACAGATTATGATTTCTGGTGAACACAAGCCATGACCTTGAACAGGTCACCTGAACACACCTGTATTAGATTAGTGACCATACCTGTACAGTTTAGTGGCCCCAATGGGTTAAGAACAACAATAGAGGTATCTGAAGTTTGGGATTAGTAAACAAGTGTAAACAGGACAATCAGGCAAAATGTGCACAGGATAACTTCTGAATTCAAAAAATTAACAAAGATCAAAGATTTTATTATTTGTCGAACCATCTAATCTATTGGCATAAAGTTTTGACAAGAAAAATCTGGCACAAATTTCAATTACTGATTGGCATTGGCCTGGAGATTAAAAGAAGGAATACAATTATAAATAAGTTATAACCTTGAACAGATCACCTGAACACACCTGTATAGATTAGTGACCATATTCATGTAACTGTAGAGTTTAGTGGTCCAACAGGATTAAGAACAACAAAAGAGAAAGTTGAAATGTGGGATTAGTAAACAAGTGTCAACAGGAATATCAGACCAAATGAGCTAGATAACTTCTTATTTAAAAATTTACAAAGGTCAAAGATTTTTATTTCTGTCCAACAATATAATCTATTGGCATGATAGTATAATAAATGGCCAATGGGAAGATTCAAGATTTTCCTGAACACTGTCTTTGGTACTAAAATGGTAAAAACAAACAGCACCAACATATTTTATGTCACTGTTACAATTTTTTGAGAATTGTTTGAATCAGGCTGATAATTCGTAAGTAAAGGAGCACTGACAAGTTCTTTCATTGGTATGTTTAAAATCCCTACTTTAAAAAGCTAACAGACAAAGACAAATCGGCTCTACCGCTCACCAGTGCACTAAATGACAAACAACAACGCTCTTTCTTATGATAATATTCTAGTCAACGTGACAAAAGTATTTCTTTGCAATTTCTCAGAAATATTAAACTAATATTAAAGGTCTTCAATCATCAGCAATGAACAACAAGTGAACAATGGTAAAATAGTTTTTGAATTAGAGTAAGAAAAAAAATGTGTGTACCAGATACATGAATTAAAAGATCAAGAGTTAGTACAGTGCATTGGCATTAGTGTAAATTGAAGGGTTATACCAATAAGTAGTTTTTAAATTAAACAGAAAAGTAAACAATGCAATTTTTTTTTTTGGCAATTTGACTGACATAAAAATCAATTGATGTATAATAAGCTTTGAGCTATGACAACATATTGATATTTAAGTAATTAAAATTTAAGCAGCTTATCCATGTCAACTAGATGAATTTGTCAGTGTGATGAATATGTCCAATCAATGAATATGTCAGTGTGATGAATATGTCAACTTGATGAAAATGTCAGCGTGATGAATATGTCAGCGTGATGAATATGCCAACTCAATGAAGAATTTAAATTTGACTAGTTTAAGCTGTGTTTCTATGTTTTAACCACTTTGATGATTGGTTTTAACGGTTACAGCTATGAAAAGATTAATGCTAAAAAATGTTTTGCTATGACACTAATAGTAGTTTCATGAATTGTCAATACAGATTGGCATCTCTGTGTATGGATTGGAATTTATAAGCTGATATAATTAGACAGTTTATGATTTCTGATAAATACATCTGACATGGTATGCAACAGTGTCAAATTTTACAACATGGCTAAGGTCAAGGTTACATATTTACTTCGAAAAAAGGTTGACACGAAATCTTACAGGAAGTCTTTAGGATTCACTAAACTAGTTTTCTTTCTCCTCCAACACTTGACCTGCCACCTTTATTATGATGGATGTGAATTTTCTGCCACAAATAACTTTTTTTACACAGAAATTCTCAATAAATTATTCCACAGGATGCACTTCCAGTGAGAAAATAAGCTATCTGTTTTCATATCTCATGAAATGTCATTATTCAACTTATTAATTAAACTAGATAAAAAAAAATTACATGAATAAAGAAATGTTTGAATTAAACTGCAATTTAGGCAATACAGAGTCAAGCCTGGAATGTTTGTTTCATTTTATACCTAAGATTATTTCACTTAAACAAATTTAAACTACACATGCCACAGTAAATTTTAAGCTGTTAAAGTTTTGTCTAACTGGATTTTATTTGATTGCTGTTTAACTGTCTTACTCAAGGGTATTTCACTTATCTGACGACTTTGTGTTGTCAGTGTATTGTAAGAAAAGTGGAGAAACATTGTAAAAACAACACAATCACCGGTGCCACTAGAATATGAATTCCTGATACTGACTGTTTTGACTTGGCTGGTGATTGATCCCCGACTTATCAGCTACAAAGATAACGTCATCTGTACTGTGGACTATCTGTAGCTCCTGTCTCATTTTGGTACTGCAGATAGCCATCCAAAAATCTCCACTCTCTGTAAGAGTACACTAACCCTGGTTTATTTAAGTGGCATTTAAAAGCCTACACTGGTCCAACAATTGTTGCTATAACCCTTGTTTAAGTGGCATTTAGAAGCTGGGCACATAGCAAAAATATACCCAGAAGTAGAAAATGCACGTTAGTCATGTTTTTGTTATAACCCTTCATCCTGAGCACCAATGAAGAAATGGTCAAACCTTTGTTACAGAGTTCAGCTCTACTTGCCTAGAGGTTGATCCGCTTGAGATTTGTCAATTTTGTCTTGTTTGTTTGTTAGATTGTGATTTTCTGCTGAACTTCAAATTTGTTCACTCATAAATAGGGGGCATGCCTTCTAAATGGGTGATGGAACCATCTGTGATCACTGACAACCATCAAACAAACAGGACAAGATAATAGCAGATCGAAAATCAAGACACAGCAACAAATGCGCTTTCTGGTGCCCCTTACCTCATATATCACCTGGGCGCAGAATGCTCTCATTAAACACCCAATAATAAATAAGGTACCCGATGACATATCCGTTATTTCTTGTAACTATTCTAAGGATAAGCAGCTTACCTATGGCCAACAAAAGTTCATTTAATATGAGCAAACTGAAATCTCTGGAACTAGATATTTGCTGCGTACATGTGTATTGAGGTTGTCTATTACTGTGTATGACAACCATCATCTTAACTTGTTGCAGGTGTCAAGAGTAAAGTTATCTATGGTTCATCAAACATGATAAAGAAATTATACAAACCAATACAAAATAGAAACCTTTTACTGAAGACTAACAACAGTAAGCAATGACAACATCCCTAAAGTAAACGACAAACTGCCACAAAAATGTGTCACAGGCCAATAAAATCCTACTCACGGACATCAATTCAACGTGTCATTAACATACTCTGCCTCGCTTCACTCCACTGATTTTCTCATTAAAGTCCGCTTCACATGGCTATGATGTGTATAGACATTTACATACCTGAGAAACAGCTCCGAGCAGAATTGCATTAAATATGCAAATGGGCTTCAGGTAGTGTTTAATTTCACAATGTCGCCATGTAATTATTAATCGCCCACTCCTATATCACGGTAATATAGATAATCAGATGAAGTAAAAGACAAACAGTCTGGATAAATAAAAATATTTGCCAGGAGTTTCAAACAATAGATGTTCAAAGTCCAGCCCAGATTATCACAGGTTATACATAAACTTTGTTGGCCAAATACTGTATGTAGCCCAAGTCAATTTGACAAAGTCTTTTCTTGTCAGCTCTATAATACAACATACTGAAAGGGGAAGGAGGGCTACTCCCTACAAATAATAAATAGTAATAGACATTTACTGTGCAAGAACAACTCAGGACAGTTGCTTTTGACCCAATATGGGTGACTTATGGTACTTCAGGCTATTTCACTCATATGACAGTTACCTTGCCACCTGACAGTGCTTGACTAGTATATCTGAATTGATTTGTTTGTTTGATTGGTGTTTAACGTCGTACTCAAGAGTGGTGGAAATACCGGGGAAAATGGTGGAAATTCGAGAGGAAACGTCATAAAAACCACCCAGGGAACTCTGAACACTTCTATATGTAAGGTCCACAGGGAAATCAAAGATATTCCTCGTAGAGTGAAGGGGGTTCCGTTATCGAATGCTCAACCACAGAACCACAACGCCTATCAGTATTTTAGTCACCAATAGAGCCTTCTGACATTGTGAATAGTGAATGGGCACTAAAAGTCAATGCTCAAACATGTTACAGTAAACTCAGATTTATGGGCAGGGAGGAAGGAATAAAATATCTGCAGCTCATGCTATCTAGGGAGCTATCCAACAGCCTACAGATCATGCTATCTAGGGAGCTATTCAATAGCCTACAGATTATGCTATCTAGGGAGCTATCCAACAGCCTACAGATCATGCTATCTAGGGAGCTATCCAATAGCCTACAGATCATGCTATCTAGGGAGCTATCCA
>JAVFBZ010008460.1:0-12179 GCA_032466195.1 Katharina tunicata
CAGTTCGAGCAAAGGGAACAGATAAGAGTGCTTGGTGATTTGAACGTAAAGAACGTCGTGTTTGCTGTACATTTATACGATTTTGAAGATAAAACGGTGTTTGATTGTGTAAAGATTTAAAAACTAAAACTTCGATAGACTTTGATAGACGCATTTGAATTGATAGCATCGTACCGGGGGCGCCTGTGGGTTAGTAGGTTCAGAAAAGTCTGGCTCCAATATAGAAACTGGGTTCTAATCCCACCAGAGGAATACAATCATTGTTTTCGGCATTTAAACTACGTACCGTATATATATGATCTCATCGATTTCATGCTAACGAATAGGTTCCGACTGTTTTGTTAATTAATTGATTGATATGGGTTTAACGTCCTGGAGGTAATTATCACCCTGGGGCCGGTTGCTTAAAGCAGTATTAGCCGCTAAAACCAGATTAAATCCCTAATAGCGGTATTAGAGATAGGTTTTCAACATGGCGTAACGTCATCTAATCTAATATTAAATTTAATACTGCTTTGAGCGACCGGCCCCAGGACCTTAATGACAGCAAACAAGAAAACGCAGGACAAATACAGGACTCGAAGCAAGACCCCACAGCGGGATATCCTTATAGCTCAGATAACACCAGGATACAGGTACAGAACAGTGCCATGCTAAAACATTGTAATTCCCGCATCGTACAGGGCACTGCTGAGCACAAACTTTAAACTTACCGTCTTATTAGATACTTAGCATACATTTTCTCCAATTCGGTGTGTAGTTTTTATCAAAATATTGTATTTGAAGTAACTTCTGAGAGTGAAAAACTCTCTATGCAGCAGTTTCAAAACAAGTGGAGAGATTGACGGCAATTTTCGAAATTGGCCGCCTTCTTGGCAAATAAAACTAGCTCTTACATGTTACTAATGCGCGACGTGCGCATTTTTGATAAATAAAATATCTCTGAAAGTTCATTTTACCAAACCAAATTATAAATCACTTAATTGGACAAGTTAAAACCAATTAGTGTCAAAACTAAAAATTACATATTTTTGTTCAGTACTGTTCTGTATCGTTACATATGGATTACGTAGTAAACTAATAACGATAAAAATCTCTGCATCTTGGATACAGGAAGCTCCCGCCCAACCACCCGTAGGTTGTTTTGTAGATTAATCATTTTTGTCAGTCTGATTGTGGATTTGGCATAGAGATCTAGAGGCTGGAAAGAATTTGCCAAATGTTAGAGTTTTTGTTTGTTTGTTTGTTAAGCAGCATTCTTCGGTGTCTTTGACTCTTTGAACACCGTTTCTTGGGAATCAACCCACGTATACCGGATTAATTAAGGAATCGTGAGAAACTGCATGGGTAGGTGTGTAGGTCACGAGGTGCAACAATCCCTACTAACAAACCCTGCTATATATATATATTAAGGTACATTATAAGACTTTATGGTACTTTATTTAGTTAATAGACTAGCCACCCTTTGCCGTGCATTAGTAAGCCATTCCATACACGTGAAATACATTTACCCCACTAAAAACTAAAAAAAAATTTACCCGGGTACCCTTAATTAACTAAAATACGTTGGCGTGCGTCTTCGATCCCTATATAAAGTTTGGAGTAGTGCGGTGCTTTAGGCATATGAACTCGATGTTTGATCAGAGTTGTTAAGGAAATTCGTTTTGTCGGTTGATCCGGTGTAAAATATTTTTTTTGAGGGATTTTCTTGGCCGAATAGATGAATTGGCAGTTTACCGGCATAATTATAATTATGTGGGATTGTCATACAGATATTAGTCTAGGCCTTTATTCCTATAATGTGAATTTTTTCTGACGAGGTCAATGAAACGGATCTCTCTATATTGGCGATGCACTTAATAGCACTGAATATGAATGAGCCTTATATTGCCAATAAAGAATTGTGGATTACTTAGTGTATTGCATTTGTTGATGGCCGGATTAAGTACAGTGTAGACCCCTTTATATGTCCGGTTTTATTTTGCGTCTTAAATCATAAAGACCGTATTGTAAAAAAAAAAACATTCGAAGACTTCCCCCCAATGTTAACAGCTTGTAGTTTTAACGCCTATTATGCGCATTATCCTAGAAATATGAGCATTTTTGCTCTGAAAAAGAAGAAAAAAGACACAACCCAAAAATATTGTAAAAGTCTCATTTAGCGGTTAAGTATATTTTCGTATAAGAGGAAATGTATACCCTCAGCACAAATTAGACCTAAAGGACAAGTTTGAATTTAAGAATGTAAGTTTGGAACTAAAACTGATAGTAGGCCTATCCGGTAAGTCTGAACTTCATAAATATTTCAAGATAGTGTTTCTACACTTCGTAGCCTTTGCATCAAATGTAGTTTGTTAAGTTGAATAAAGGGGTCGAAATTGTTGGGGATTTAGGGTAGTTAGCAAGATCAGATGAAATTTCCACCTACAATATAATGTATGTATAGACGTTGATCTCATTGTAAAATGCTAAATGACACATATATTCTTGTTAATTTATGTAAACGGTATAGGATAGGTACAGTACTCAAGTATTTCACGTTTTAGGGTATACGGTCTAAAATAAGACAACACCGCATAATCACACATCTTGAAGACATAAGCGTTTGTGAACTGCATTGACACTATTGTCTTTCACCGTATATTCTATGCAGGTATATAAATGTCGGCCTTGGTGATATATTGACGTTTATATCTAGACTTTGTATATTCAATACTTATTCTGAGTATTGATTTCGTCTAAAAAAAAATGTAATGTTAATTAGCCGATTTAAACAGATTTTTGAATCACAATTTTCTTTCTCTATACATTTATACAAAAATATATATTTTTGCATAAATGTAGAGAAAGAAAATTGTGCTTGCCTCCACCGGGATTCGAACTCGGGTCTCTGACTAGCAGGGCATATACATAGACCTACAAAGACGAAACATTATATTTTGAATTTGATTCCTTAATAGACTTAATCTCTCTTCCTCCATGCAAGGCGTAAACTAACCTCACAAAAGCGATAAGGCCCAGCCTACATTCATCTGGACTGTGTGTATGGACCCAACCTACGCAATTTTCACGACTTGGAAGAGTGGGAGAATAGCTTCATTACCAGACTGAGCATTTTGGAAAATTAGACGGAGAGAGCTCGACAAGACGGCTAGCTAGACATGGCGAATATTTTGATCGATTCTGAACAGGAATGGTCGCAGACTATATCTGATTGTCTGTCAATTATAGATCTATATATAAAGATTCTTTATTGGGATTATCACATGCCAGTATAAATACCTGCATGCACACAACACATTTTTTGAAGCATGCAATTCTGGTATTTACTTTGTGTGGCATTTTTGAAGTCTGTTTGACGTAATTTTGGAATAATATATTGATTACAAATTGCGTTCACTTCAAAAGCAACAGTTCAGTGCCAGCACTACCGCGATACCTAAATGGGACAATATGTTCGATTGTTGATAGCTGTTTTACCTCAAATTCAGTCTGGTACAAATGTACCATCGGCTGCACTAAGTTGATCATCGATAACGCGGACATCTAAGGCGACCGAGGAGCTATCTAAGTTACGTCACATGTGCCATATATGTGAATGTCCGAATGCCTTTCAATTTGCACAAATACATTACCTATGTTAATAAAAAGTATGTAAGAAAACCCTGCCCTAGAGCTAAGCGAATATAAAGGCATAACACATTTGCGCTGGTGTGATTCTGTGGCTATCTGGTGGATTTGATTGGGGTTTTATGCCTTATTTAAGGTTATTTCACTCATATGCATGGAGCCCAGTCAGGTTGGCGACATGCCAGACTGTTCAACGCGACGCGAAAATGTTGTTCAGTCGTGACTATTTTAAAGAACTTGGCATTTACAATTGATTGATTGATTTAACTAGTGTTTAGCGACGTACCCAATGAGTATTTAATTTACATGAATAGGCCTACTTCCCGTTGCCGGTGTATGACGGAAAAAAGCCTTGTAAAAACCATGACAACCATTTTCACAAGATACAGGCCAGCCGATATCAAAAGAATGATAACGTCAAAGAATATATCTGTAAACCCTATATAAGCTTTGTCTATAAAAGATCACCGAAGATCGCAGTAATCTTTCAGAAAGTTATTGCGCAGAATTTGTATTGCAGGATAAAAACTTCGGTCCGTTTCCTACTGTTTGCAAAATTTAAAATATAACCAGTTTTCACCCGACTTTATGTCAAGTTGTCAACCTACCAGAAGCTGGTCGTGTTGCAATCTCGATAAATCTGATCATGTCCTCATAACAAGTCTCCACAGGAGGTTTGCCCCGGTTGGTCGTGTTGCAGACCTATATCGACGAATACCAGTGAGTCTGTTATTTTTAGACTCCCTGATCGACACAAAGAACCATGGCAGTCAAGGGGAGATAATTCAAGTTCCTGAATCGGATGCAAATCATTGACCTAGAAAATGTTCTTTCTGTACTGTCTTTATCTTTTCACAAATATTTATCTGACAGACAAACATTGATCACTAACAAAATAATTCTTTGTTTGATTATGGTTATTTCATTCACATCCCAAATGGGCAGAATCCCAGACCAATGGATGCATAAAGGGAAACAAACAAGGACTATCGCAGGACACACAACAGGACTCAATAACAAATATGAAATCTAGCTCGGAGAAAACCTGGGAAATAATATAATATTATAATGCTACATAACTTCAGGTATAATAGTAATAATAATAATAATAGACCTCCGATAATTTGCTTCGAAGTTGAAGTTTAGTCCTCACAGCTCCCTTTGGTCAAAAGATCAGTGCAAAACCAACTTGAAAGCGTTTTCCTACCAGGTAGGTCTAATCCGTTTTTATTGATTCATCTACATTTAAAAACAATTTTTGGTTCCAGGATCTGATCATTTAGAAGAAGTTGTTATTCTCACCCATTTTCTGTAACAGAATGGAGAAAAATTTAATTTCTACAATCATTTTTTTTCACAAAGAATTTACACTGTAACATTATTTAACAAAGGAAATTTTATTTACACATAAAAATTACCACAAACATTGGAATTAAGAATATATTTACGAGGTATAATGCGATAAATAGCAACAGATATTAATACTGGTTATAATTCAATGACACAGATAATTCTGTCAGTTCACATGACAAATTTGACAGTAAAAATACACACATCACTTAAAGTAACATAAGCACTCAAAATTAGGGTTTTATAACAAATTCTGATTGCCTTGATTTTAACCGACTTTGAAGTTTGAGCATAAACTAAAACAACTACTTTGAAATGAAAATTATTAAGTTGGTTCAAGGCTAGTAATAGCCAGAAGAAATCATGCAATAATTTGAATTCAGCATAAGGAAGGCCCGCCCTTTTTCCTCGTATGCCTCAAGTAAAGCTTTTGATCTCGCCGGGTTCATAAACGTATATGGAATGAGCTAAGATTTTGAATAGTGGAAGGGGGCGGGGGTAATTTACGTTTGACTTGGTGTAGCGTCGGTACATCTTTGGGTGGCTCAGTTATGACAGCTGACTGACAACTACATAATAATATTCTGACAGAAAATTCAGTTTTTAGTTTTTTTTTTTTATTATAAAACTCTCCTTCAACCTACAAATTTAATGTTGGAATTACTGGAAAGCCTCTAACTTGTACTTCTTGAGAAAAATATCAATTTTTCATGAGATTCTGTGATAGTGCAAAATTTAGAACTTTTGAGTGCGTATGTTACTTTAATGTTACATTGTAAATATTGTCATGTCTTGTTCTGGTTATAAAGTCGAGTATATTATTTAAAATAAAATAGGAACACATTGATTTATGTAGTCAGCAGCTTGTACTCAAATATATGCAGGAAAGATCTTCAGGTGGAGTCACATGATGCAACTTAAGGGGATTCCCCAAATTAGCAGACTTTTGATTGGTTGTGATTTTTGCTGGGGGGGGGGGGGGCTGTCCTTATTTACAGTGCTTTGATTGGTTGATATTGGCTAAAAAGAAAATCTCAACCAACCAAAGCACTGAACTATAAGGGGAAGCCCTTACTACATGCACCTTTGGCTAGACATCTTTATAAAAACATGGTTAAAAAAACTTGTGAATTCTTGCACTTAAGCTTAAGGAAAGCTCTTATTATATTTTCATGATGACATGTGTATGTGCAAATCGTGAAAATGGAAATAGATTGTTATTGTTAAAAACGAATCTTGAAAATACACCAATATAATTATATATGCATGAAAGTTTGACGATAATGGATAAGAAAGACAATTATAGAAGCTTTATAAATATTTGGCGCCGAAACCATCTGGAGCCAAATAAATCAATATGCTGGTTTGTTGATTTATTTCCTCAGCTTTTAAAGCCACGCCCCCAAATCACCTAAAATTTCAACCATAAAATTACTGGGCATACTTCGGAAGCTACATAAAGGACTTTGAAATAGCACTAGTATCTGGGAGTCAGACAACAATGATGCAGTTGGGGAGATTCAAGATTTTACAGAAAAACTTAATTTGCTTGTTTTTTTACATGCTATATTACGTCCACAATTTGCAAAAAAAGTGATTCGTGGTTGAAATTATTTGTGATTTACAGTTTTTATTACATCTTTTTTTGTTTCATCTTTCCACAGCCAGTAGTTGGTAAACAAAACACAGAGGAACTCTCACCAAAACAAACCAGCTATTGCTTTGGACCACTATAATAATGTCACCCAGGGGCGGGGACCTGAAGCCTAGATATTTTAGCGTGCTTCAATTCATTTATTTTTGGTTCAGATGACTTTCAAAAGTCTGTATTACAAAAAAAATCATTACAAATACTTTAATACAATTAAATATCGTTTTACAAAATTGGTTAAAAAATACATTTGGTTTTGATGCAGTGCTCATTAGCAGTTGATATTTAAGATAGAAATAAAAACTTAAAAAATAGCACATTTTTTTCCTGTAAAATAAACAACACGAACACACAATAATAACTGTCACCTTTACTTTAGTTTGCTTGGTTGGTCTGTCACAGCTGCAAAAGCAATTGATGATGAAGGTTTAACAGGAGTTGCTTTCAAATGTAAAATGAGGCTTTTGAAAGACTTAGGTTATTGGTGGAAATCTCAAATGTTCAAACCAAATATAGCAATAATCAAGGTAACAAATCGATAAAAAAAAGGGATGGAATTCAGATCCAATTTGTTTATTTTATAAACACTTTACAAGTTTAGTGAAAACCTTCAAAATGGTTAATTGCCTGAATTATTTATTTCTTGATCTGATTGAAGCAGTCAAGTGTTTGTTTTTAAATTTCAGTTTCATATACAGCATAGTCCTGATATATTTATCTTTTTTTAGAACAAAGTAAAACACTGATAATTGCTGATATTTCAAACAAACCCTAATGTATCTTCTTTAAGAGGCATATAGAAGTCGAGGCTGAGATTTAGCACTCATTGCTTAAAAACGCTCTTAGCATCTATGCCGCAAAAGTTGCGCCGAAAATATACCATAAGTTTAATATTCATAATATAGTCAAACTATTCTTGATAATGGCTTTAAAATAAACCGAAATATTGAATCACCAGGCATCCATGTGCATCTTTTGTTGGAGTCGTAATTTTGCAAAAACTATGTAATTGTGGTCTTTGTGCCAAATTCATAGCATAAAAGGAATCCTATTACATGCTACCTTATCCAGAGGGCAATCTGCATAAGAGAGTGGTAGGGCCTAGTGCGATTCATGAGTGGGTGTGGTGATAGAACACATTGATTGATTGATTGATTGATTGATTGGTGTTTAACGCAGTGCTCAAGGGTATTTCACTTATATGATGGTGCTTTATTCTAACAGTGGACAGCGACTACAACACAACAATAAAATGAGACGTCACTTTAATTGTTATCGCTGTTGGAAATATAATGTTCCTCTTGTGCCAAGTATGCCAGCTTGATTATAATATGAAAACATACTGCTCTTAGCCAGAGGGCGAAAATTGAGCACAACATTGCGGTAAGTAGTTTTTAAGACATACATAAGGCTGTTTTTAAAACTTTAAAAAATTAGAATCGATTGATTGAGGTTTATGCCATACTTAAGGTTGTTTCACTTATATGAAACCACCCTTATTTCAACGCCACCTTCAACATACAAGGGCCTCACATACAAATCAGCTTAACGATGCCTCTTAGCTCAGAGATTTCAAAATTTCTTGAAAAGCTTGAATGTCTAAAATAAAAAGTCATTTAAAAAGTAAGCTGAAATAAGTTAAATGGATTTACTATTGGTTCTTCCGAACAAGTACTCTACCTTCAAACAACACAATTTTAACATGCTATTTACACATGACACAACCAGTTACTTCATATCACTAACATTCCTTATTTTAACAACATATTTTCAAGATATAGTTAGGAAATTTCACAACAAGAAGACAGTGTTTTGCAATTGTGCAAGCCACTCGACAGGTCGAAGAACAGTCCAAGAAATTTAAAAAGTTAAAACTTAAAAGATATTTTAACATCTGATGATGTAATTATAGAACAATAGACTGTGGCTTGCTCAGAGATGGCATTGTTGAGCCGATGGCTTTAAACCATGTTGCAATGACCAGAAGCGTACGCTCTAGACCCCTACACCAAGTAGAAAAAACTGACTTTCTGTCACTGGTTACCGTTGGATTTGTTTGTTCGATTGGGCTTAAGGCTAATATTTCGCACATGTGACAGCCTGCCAGTCAAATGGGTGAAGGAACCACCATAAACAACACTGGCATACCCGTTATCATCATTTGATTGGTGTATTGCAGCATACACAAGTGTACCTGTATCTCTCTTATTTGACCAAGTCTACTTAAACAATAAATAGATACTGAAACACAATTAAAACGATGTGAATAAAATTAAATGCTTAGTGTTAGGCTCTATTAAAAAAATAAAAATAAAAATTTGAAAATTTAAAAAATGTTCAAAAAGTGTAATTGAAGACACGGATATGATCAAGTTCTACTGCCTTTTGCCAGGTAAAGGCTGCGGATCTTTCTCTACGGTAAACACTGACACATGGACATGGGTTATATATTTATGCCACAAAGTTAAAAGTTTCAAGTTTACACGATAAAAATAGAAGCCACCATTAATAACATGCAGTTCTTTGTTCTGGCATTTATTCTTCATGAATAATTCATGACGTATCTAAAGGAATAATTGAGCAATTTTTATTTGAGACGTAACAGACTCTGAAGCCAGTAGTTCCACAGATCAGTTTAGAGGTTATATGAATAAGAGAAATTCGACCAAGGACTCAAACTCATTTCAAACAAGGATCAAAACTCCATGTTCAGATTTTCTCTTTTCTATAACGGTCAAATAAATACCTTGATTCCGACCATTTTTTCGAAATAAAGCAGGGTTTTGTTCATTAAAAGGTCCTCAAAGGCCCATTTTGCCCTGACAACTATCCCATATTTTGGAAATATGTCCACGTACTTTGTTCGCAGCAGGAGATGTCTTCAGAAACGTAATTTTACATAAAGCGAATAAATTATAATATCTTTCTTTCTGTGTTTCAAAGACTACCATAGCTTTGGTACTGGAACCAGTGACATGCTTATACTTACTCTGTTATAGGACTCAATTGTATAAGTTTCTATGTACAACAAAGCAATGGTCAAAATACAATAATCATTCTTCATCAAATGGAAAAAACACTATTTAATTAAGCATTCAATGCCTAACTGGAATAAATTTTATCTTAATTTCACCTCAACATTTCAAGACTAACTGGAACAAAGCACATTCAAATAATATCTCTAATGACCAACTAGACAAGTTCCCAGATTGTAGAGAGTAATTTCTTTCAATTTCAATTTCGTACAATTTGTTTGTACA
The DNA here is from genome assembly GCA_032466195.1 of Katharina tunicata. Lineage (NCBI taxonomy): Eukaryota > Metazoa > Mollusca > Polyplacophora > Chitonida > Mopaliidae > Katharina > Katharina tunicata. The sequence goes on from JAVFBZ010008460.1 coordinate 9,892, forward strand.
AAGTTACTCCCCGGTCACTTATTCAACAATCAAGCAACATTTTAAGTTAAAAGGTGACAACAGAGGAATTATTCAAACTATGGAAGATAAACTTTGCCAAACTGTTTGAACATTTTAGCATTGGCATTCAGATCTTCTGTTTGGGCAGCTAATATAATATACATCTATATCAGATAATATAGTTTGAAAATAAATTTACTTTTCATTCTACGAGTGAACCAATATTTTGTTCCCATCATACAAGGAAACTTTTTTTACTTGTCAGAGAATTGATATTCAGATCTGTTGTTTGGGCAACTTAAATGATATACACATATATCAGAATTAGGCAAGCAAAATTTTCTTTCTCTACATTTATACATAAAAATATATCAGAATTATAAGCTAACAATTTGTAAGAGAATTTCTCTGTAATTTTAACTAGAGACTGGGAATATTATTTTATCATCCAAAACACTAACAAATAATACTATTTCGCTACTTTAAAGTAACAAGCCAAATTGCCTCAAGAGAAATGGTTTCAAATCTTTTCAGTGGCTTGACATGCTGAGTGCTTGTATTTAATAGTTTGCTAATAGTGCAGCTCTCTAACCAGCAACTTTGACGAGAAAGCAACTTCACTGAGACAAAACATGAATGTAAAAATTTAATATCATTATGGAATTATTTTAAATGGAATAACATCTACAATGCCCTTGAGTTTATCTCGTATTAAATTCTAAAAACACATACGATAGACACTTGTCAAAGTGTATATCAATTAAAAAATTAACCAAAATTAAGAAATTTTGAAGACACCTAATTGGGTTGAGAGGATTTTACCCTTTTCATAATTTGTATCTAAAGTGATCTTTTCTTTCTCGTATCTCGGCCAAGGCTTTTGCTCGTATCATGTCCTTGCTGTTTTCTTGGTCTTTTCCTACCTCCAAACCTAGAGACTGCAGGATAGAATCAGCGCCAGTTCTGAGAAATGGATTATACTGCTTCTCCTCGCCGATAGTTGAAGGAGACTGAAACATAAAGAAAAGCATTCCTTTAATTTTTACCAGGATAATAATTTTACTTGACTGATTGATTGATTGATTGATTGATCAGGGTTTTCCGTTGTACTTAAGGTTATTCCATTCTAATGTAGAAAACCACCACTCAACAACACGCTAACAAAAAAGGGCGACACGAGGCAAGGAGTGAACTGAAAATGGTATGCTACAACAAATCGGCTTCATGATAGCTCAGAGAGCTCCAAGACACAGGAAGCCAACACCAATTATAATTTTTTAATTTAAAGAGTATGGAGGATTTTCACAGACAACAAGCCAGATTTTCAGATATAAGCTGTAACTTTTCTTCAAGACCATGGTTTCAGTTGATGGGAAATGTTAAGTCTGTTTATTAATTTGATTGGAATTTGACACAGTACTCAAGGATATTTCACTTATATGACGTCGTGCCAGCCCAATCGGCGTAGGAAACCACCGTACAGGACGCTCAGCTGGCAACATGCAAGACAGGATAAAACATTAACATAACATTAACAAAGCAGGACACCACAACAAGTTAGCATCGTGTGCCCTTTAGCTCAGAAAGCACCAAGACACAAGACACATCTTTTTTTTAAATCTTTCAAAGCCATAGTTAATTCTGCAAGTTACCGACCAAAATATAAAAGGATATAATAAGTGTTTCTTCTCCCTCCATATCAAAGCCTGTATATGTACCTTATCTGTGTTTAATAATAATTTTATTATGTATTTTTACATTCAAGCTGATCAGTCTAATGGTGAATAAAATAAATAAATAATAAAAATATAACAGGAAACTCCAAACAAGGAAGTTATGTTGGTATAGGTAGATTATATATTTTGGCTTCATTATCCAATCACCAGGTAAACTTAATACGACTAATATCTTGATATTTAGTTTATTTATTTATTTATTTATTGATTTGTGTTTAATGTCATACTCAAGAGTATTTCAACTATATAACGACTTTGCCTTGCTGGTATATGGTGGAAAATCGAGAAGAAACCTCGCACAAATCACCTGTGAACTCTGCAGCCACCGGAAAACTTCCCTTACATACCTGAGGTCCACATGGGGAATCAAACCTATTCCAGTCGAGATTCAGAAGACTTCTTTACTTATGAATTTATATATGATAGAAGAAGAACAAATCTCTCCACTCCCTTCTGTATCAGATAACCCTTAACTGCCCTCATCTTCATTTGGTAGACTAAAGGGTTTACTACTAACTCTAAACGATACATTTTTCAGGTTGTGCTTATTTT
>JAVFBZ010008470.1:0-10137 GCA_032466195.1 Katharina tunicata
TGTCTCCTGTGGTTACCTTGGCCCTTGTGATTGCCTTGTCCCTTCTTGTTGTCTTGTCCCTTGTGGTTGTCTTGTCTTTTGTGATTGTCTTGGCCCTTGTGGTTGTCTTGTCTCTTCTTGTCGTTTTGCCCCATGTGGTTGTTTTGTCCCTTGTGGTTGTTTTGTCTGTTGTGGTTGTCTTGTCCCTTCTTGTTGTCTTGTCCCTTGTGGTTGTTTTGTCTGTTGTGGTTGTCTTGTCCCTTCTTGTTGTCTTGTCCCTTGTGGTTGTTTTGTCTGTTGTGGTTGTCTTGTCCCTTCTTGTTGTCTTGTCCCTTGTGGTTGTTTTGTCCCTTGTGGTTGTTTGTCTGTTGTGGTTGTCTTGTGCCTTGCGGTTGTTTTGTCTGTTGTGGTTGTCTTGTCCCTTCTTGTTGTCTTGTCCCTTGTGGTTGTTTTGTCCGTTGTGATTGTCTTGTCCCTTGTGGTTGTCTTGCCCCTTGTGGTTGTCTTGTCCCTTGTGGTTGTTTTGTACCTTGTGGTTGTTTTGTAACTTGTGATAGTCTTGTCCCTTGTGGTTGTCTTGTCCCTTGTGGTTGTCTTGCCCCTTGTGGTTGTCTTGTCCCTTGTGGTTGTTTTGTACTTTGTGATAGTCTTGTTAAAGGTGATGATCTTTGAGATCGATTGAGATGGCCTAGTGTCATTTTTTAAATGGTATGTTTTCTTGTCCTTATATATACTGATACAACCACCTTGCATGAAGTTTTTAGGGAGGTTGTAACATTGATGTATAATAGATCTTCAGGAAAAGATTTTTACTGATGTATGTTTGGCTTTAACAATATTGTAGTGGTAAAATCGAGACGTCCAGCATGGGATCTGAAGGGACGTTTACAAGACATGGAACAGAGTTTATCACGGAGAGACGAGGTGAGCCACCTCCTCCAATCAAAGCTGGAGAACAACAACGAGAGGATTGTCCACCTGGAGTCCCAGAACTCAATGCTCTCTGGAACAGTTGCTCAGAAAGAGAAACAAACTACAGAAATCTCACAGGAAATCAGCCAGCTGCAGAAAAAACTCAGGTAGGAAACACATGGCAATTGAAATACTTCTGTCCTGTAAACATGTGCATTTAAAAACTTCTTTCACCTGTCTTTTTAGCTTTTATCGATCAAAACATGAGCTTTAAATTTTTATTTTTTATTTTTTCCTGTTTAAGTATGAATTATATTGTTTTTACACCCAATTTCAACCCTAGGGAATTCCCCATAATTTGAACTTGTCTTTTCCTGATTATGTTTCCGAAAGCATATCTTATCTCATATCAGGTCAATATTATAAATGTTATCCTATTCATGGCTTTAAGTGGTAATAATTAGAGGAAACAATGGAATGTAAGGTTTCCACGCAAAATCTCATATGACATTTGAATTTTGATCAGGCACTGCTCGGTGATAGAATGCATGCTTTATTATTATTTTTATGTACAACTTTTATTAGAGATACAGAAGATGAGTTGGATTCAATCCGGAGGAAGTACCAGCGAGAAATGGAGGAATGTCGTCGTGAATCAGAGGAGAAACAAGATTCTATGAGGAGGAAATATGAGAGAGAGATTGAGGACTTAAAGTTCCGGATCTCCAGCCTTGAGAGACAGAGAGACAGTCTGGAGAGTGAACTGAATGCCACCCAACAAGAAAACGCTGGTCTCAAGACTACAGTGGCACAACTCACATCATCACAAGGTGGTCTAAAGGCAGAACTCGATTCCACAAAGGCATGTTATAGATTGATGTTTTTATTCTATTTATCACAAATGTTAGTCGGTGCGCACGGAAGCAGATAAATGTTTTCTTAGATGTCTGATTTACTAGATTTCTGTTGTGGAATTGCATTAATAGAGCACGCCAAAGATGTTATACAACAAGAACAACAACAAAATGTGCAACTGCACAAATAATATTAGTTTTTTTTGTTGATGTGAGTAACTCCAATCGTTACATGTACTTGAAGTGACTTCTCAATATTTGGTTGTCTTATTGTTGCTTCCTTCATTTGTTAGTATGCACTGCTGTCATTTAATTGAAATATACTTGAGCATGGCTTTAAAAAGTAATCTTTCAATGAAATTATTGCTATTATTTATGTGACAGCTTAATTTGGAGCAGGCGCTAAAGGCCGGGCGCCTGAGGGATGAACAGATAACAGAGTTAAAACAGGTCATCGCTGAGCATGAGCAAAGGTTAGAGGATGCCAGCCTGAAGATGAGAGAACACGAGACATCTCGACGTAAACTACACAATACAATACAGGAATTGAAGGTTAGCCACTACCAAACTGCATCATTTTTTTGCGTTTGCATTATTATTTGATTTCTTCTGTCAATATTGCATTTTCTATGGTGTCGCTGTCATGGCTCTGACTTGTTTCAAAAAAGGCATTCCTTTGTGAGAAAGTTGCCATTGATGTGATTCAGTTTGTTGTGGTTATCATCACATCAGTGGTGTGGTTTTGGTCAAATCACGATGTGATTTTGTCAAGATGGTGATTAGTTTGGGGTGGTTATCGTCCCATCATGATTTGATTTGGTTAGGATGGTTATCGTCACATCAGTGATGTGATTCAGTTTGGAATAGTTATTGTTACATCAGTTATGTGATTCGTTTGGGGTCGACCGGTGATTATCACATCAGTGATGCGATTAATTTTGGGTCGACCTGTGATAATCATCACAATAAAGGCTTACCTCATTCGGGTTCATCATCACATCAGTGATGTGATTCAGTTTGGGATGGTTATTGTCACATCAGTTATGTTATTCGTTTGGGGTGGACCGGAGGTTATCATCAAGTCAGTGATGTGATTCAGTTCTTCACAATGGTGACGATGAGTGATGGTAACTGTCACATCATAAATAAAGACAGATCGACTTGTAAAACGAAGTAGTTTGTTGTTGTTGTTGATGATGATCACTGGGTGAAGAGAGGTTTGCCAATGATGGTGTTGTCACCCAAATGAATGTATAACAAATTTCTATATTGTAACAGGGTAATATCCGTGTATTCTGTCGTGTGCGCCCCCTGCTGGGTGACGAGAGGCTAGCCAATGATGGAGTCATCAACCACATGCATTTCCCAGACCCAGATGAGAGGGTGATTGAGCTGGATAAACTGGCAGATATCAACCCAAATGAGGTAAGCCTTTATTGTATACCTTCTCCCTTATAGGATGGGTGGTAGTCAAAAGCTTCCTGTGCCCTGGGGCTCTCTGATGTAAGGGGCATCCAGGAACTGATTTGTTCCTGCATATTTTAGTTCCAGCGCAAAATTTCCTGCAACCAGTTGCTTGATAAGCTGCCATAAGGGTGAAATAAGTGTTAAAACTCCTGTCAAACAAGGAGACAAATCATGCTGGTGTGTTCTGCTGTCCTACATAGCTTTCTATCAGATGTAACTCTTGAAGTGACATGGTTGTAATTTGGTTGTGTTGAGGCCAATTCACACCAGGCGCGACGCGGCAGTCATGATGCTTGAGCCAAAGCATGTCGGAGACGGCACGACATGTTTTATTCCTATGCTTTACCTGGCCCACTCTCATGTATGATTACGTCACAATGTTGAAGAATGAAGTCACAATGTAACATAACATTGCTGACAACTGTCGCGCGCCTCCAGTGTGAACTGTATTACATAATAATAAGTGCTCTATTTGCTTTTGAGAGATGCGACTGTTGTGTCACGTCCGGTGTGAATTGGCCTTTAGTCAAGATGCCAGCCCGCCTATTGTTAGAATACACTTTCGTGAATTGAGTGAAAACCATGAACCATGGTGTTAAACAATGATCAATGAATCAATCTGGGGCCTCTTGACATGCACGCAAATGTCAAGGTCACGATAAAAAGTAAAAGATTCAACGTTCGATTTTGTGACCTGCTCTATACTTTGATGTGCATGAGCAGATGATGAGATATTGAATTAATTTGGTACGAGTGATCACGATATGTCAATAAAGTGCGATTGTGATTGCTTTTACAAAAGCGGTGGCATCCCTGTCCTACATTTCTAGTTATCTTATTTTATGACATTTCTGTTTTACAGAGTATAGCACAAACCAATATGAGGAGAGGGACGAATAAGTACGAGTTCTCATTTGACAAAGTATTTCAACCAAGCTCTAGTCAATCCGTCATCTTTGAGGAGATATCTCAGCTTGTACAGGTATGTACATACATCAGATATCAATAATCAGTTGGTCAAAAAGATATTACAAAAAAATTACTTGCTTAACAAGAATTGCTTTATTCACCTGCAAAGGGCCTCAGTGTGGAATGGTCTGGGCTACATGTATATGCCTCTGGTTGATAGATTCCACTCACCTCCCAGTTCACCAGTTCAAACACTGACGGTTTTCAGCTGGGGGGTTTTGTGGACTGCTTATCAAGGCAAAGTTCATTATTGTTATGTGCATTGTTAAACATGGAATAGTTTTATTATACAATGCTTAGTTTTTTTAGGGACTATATTTTGTGAACATGGCCTGGTGTCTCTGTTTTTACTTCACAATTCCTGCCTTTTTGATCAAAGCCACAGCTTGGGCTTCTATTAATCCTGTCGTTATTTCACAGAGTGCCCTGGATGGATATAATGTGTGCATCTTTGCATACGGTCAGACTGGCTCTGGCAAGACATATACAATGGAGGGACCCGATGACGTCACAGAAGAGACAACGGGGATGATTCCACGAGCTGTAACCCAAATCTTCGAATCAGCCAGAGAACTAGAGGAGAAGGGATGGAAGGTGAGTGATGAAACTTTAGGATAATCTCTACCAACGTGATTGCCAGAATAAATAATTTGGTTGATTTGTCAAAATCGTCACATATCCAAGGAGAATTTCTGTAAAACATAAGTATAATCCTGAAATAAATATATTTTTTCTCATGATTTCTAGACAGTGAAGCTGTATGGTAATAAAATGGCCCAGGGAAACTACGTAGCTCATGCATTAATTACAGAAGTTGTCAACTACATACATGTACGGGATTACACATCTTGTTAGACCGTTTACCTTATAGTATTGCATGTAGTTACTTGAATTAAATCTTTGTGACTTTTCTACAAGTTTAACTGTATATTTTACTTTAGTATGGATTTGTGGCCTCTTTTCTGGAGATCTACAATGAATCTATTCGAGATCTATTGGGTAATGGGAAATCTGAGGTCAAACATGAGGTGAAGATGATCGCAGGTAGCAGCGATGTTATGGTGTCAGATCTGACCTTAGTACCTGTCAAATCAGAGATACAGGTTAGTCTACAAGTGATCTGTTAGGTAATTATACATTTTTGACAAAATCAAATCTACAATATAGTTTCTTGCAATTCCTCAAATCACAATCTGGCCTATTCAACTGGTTCGAGATCCGACATTCAGCATATTACAGAAGGGAAATATCAAGGAATATAAATTTTTTGATAAGAAAAAGAGTTGGCAGTTGATATGTGGTTGGCAGCCATGATTACTTCTGATCGTGGCAATTCGACCAGCATACACTACAGAAGAATGCAGAGGCATGTTTATTAGGGCGAAAGATCACCGCCGCTCTGTAGCGTTCAAAAGAGTTGTTCACGGCCAAAAGAAGAGCCTGCATAACTGCTCGCTGTATAAAACAGGCCTCTGGAGTTGATGCCTGCTCAAGCTTAAATGATAAATACCTGAATAATGCTTTTCTTATACTTCGAACAAGGAACGATTTTAATGCAGATGTGCTATTTTGGATTTGACAGGTGGAGAGTTTGTTGAAAAAGGCATCTGAGAATAGAGCAGTTGCTGAGACCAAGTGTAACGAGAGGTCATCAAGGTCACATTCAGTCTTTCAACTCAAACTCACCGGAAACAACTCACTTACTGGAGAAACTTGCCAAGGTATTTGATATTTACCTGCCTGTTTTATTGTCACTTCCTCCACTCGGAAGGCTGGCATGATGTCATACACATGTGAATTAAATAAGTGTAAAGCGTACTTATCAAACAAAGTTATGGAAGAGATAATGATTTTGTTTTGTTCAAAGGAACACATACGGGTTATAGGTTTGAGTTTGTTTTGTCAACTTTATATCAGTTATATGTATCAGTATGCATTGGAATTCTCATTGTGGCTATGGAGATTGCAGGATGATTTTTACGAGTGTTTTTGCTGATTTTCTAACATACATTGATAATACAAATCGTCTGAAATACCTTTGAGTACCTGATACAATGTAAAGCACCAAGTATATAAATAAATTCCTTCCGAGGTCAAGGGTAATAGAGACTGCCAATAAAATCCAGAAGTTGGTATTACATGTACTTTTCGCAAGTAAAAGGTTTTTGCTTGTGTTTACAGGTTTGTTGAGTTTAGTGGATTTGGCGGGCAGTGAGAGACTGAAGGAGTCGGGCTCAGAAGGTCAGAGGTTAAAGGAAGCACTGTCTATTAACAAGAGTCTAAGCAACCTTGGCAATGTTATTATGGCACTGGGAAATAAGGTAGGCTACATTCTATGTGTGTGTTTGTGGGGTGTGTGGGGTCGTCACAAAAAGTATGTGGGGTGGGTGGGGGTAGTCGCAAAAAGTATGTGGGGTGGGTTGGGGTGTCGTCACAAAAAGTATGTGGGTGGATGGTTTGGGGTGTCGTCACAAAAAGTATGTGGGTGGATGGTTTGGGTAGTCGCAAAAAGTATGTGGGGCGGGTTGGGGTGTCGTCACAAAAAGTATGTGGGTGGATGGTTTGGGTAGTCGCAAAAAGTATGTGGGGCGGGTTAAGGATACTCAGTGGTTGGGGGTCGTCCCAAAATTATCCTTTCTTGAAAACAAATGCTGCATCAGTGATCTGCCATACTAAACATCACTTTTTGTAACATTTAATCAATGCAGTCTTAACCCTGTTTTCATTTGGAGAAAATTACATCATACAGGATTTCTTTTTATTTGTGAAAGACAAAGTCTGCGGTCATTATTTTTGGTAGTACCGAATGATAGTTCAATGATACCTTCAAAAATCACCCTAAATTTTTGCATAGATTTAAGAATCTCAGTATTGCATTAAGTCAGTATTGCATTAATAGTGATATGGATTACAAAACATTTCGGTAGTCGATCAATGAATCTAGATCACACGGCACGTCATCCTACATCTGTGCATATACATACGTTGGTTACATTTGCATGTTGGTAGGCACTCGTGAAAAATCATGCAACCATAGTTGAATTGAAATTCAATGTCCTGGGGAGAAATTTTGTAAATAATGTATGTGCTTTATGTAGGATTTGGAGAGAAATTTGTGATTATGATTTTTGTGTTTGTGAGAAATTAAACGATTTACATCATAAGAGCAGCACAGTTGCTCATTTAGTTCAACGTTGGGCTGCCCTTCACTGAACCCGGCTCGGTTCAAGTCCCCTGTGTGTTGGTTGCTGCTAACAACCTCTCATAATGTCGGTTGTAAGTAAAGCTATGATCGTTTTGTAACATCGCAGGGTAGAATAACAACACCAAAAGAGCGGATTGTTTTATTTTGATTTCAACATTTTGTGATTATTGTCTGTCAAACTTTTTAAAAATATTTCTTTTGATGTCTTTATTAGCCTGAAAACATATTGCAATTGAGAAATAAATAAGTAAATTTTAAGTTTTTGATTCAATTAGACCAATTTTTTTTATGGAAAATGGAACTACTATGGCAACTGAAATGTACAATTAGTATACAGTTTTGCAATTGCCCATTTGTAATCCCTGAAGTTTTGTTTATACAAGGTTACAATAAGTTGCTTTTTTACCTCTAGGAAAACAAAATCTAAATTTCTCATGAACACACACATTGCTTTCAAACCATCATTATTTTAAAAATTTCTCCAGACATTTCAGTCAAATCTCTCTAATATGGTTGCTAGCTTTTTTGTGGGTTTATATACACTGATCTTTGAAGAACGTGCTGCTATTTTGTGATGGAATGAACTTTGTTAATCATTTTCAGGAAAACTTTGTACCGTATCGCAACAGTCGCTTGACCTATCTACTACAGAACTCTCTGGGCGGTAATAGTAAAACTCTGATGTTCGTCAATGTGTCGCCCAAAGAGGAATGCTTCCAGGAAACCCTCTGCTCTCTAAGGTTTGCTATGAAGGTAGGTCCTACAACTGACTTTAATCTTAATTACTGATTTATAACACTCGTAGGTTAATACTGTCATGGTACTACTGTTTTTACAATGATTTATGTACTGATAATTTTGTAGTAGATTGTCTTTAAAGCTTAAAACCAGTGGAATTGAGTAGAGTTTCGACCCTATTCAGCTCGGTGATAACCACAACGTATCACCAATTCCCCATTAAATAAAGCAATTTCAATAAACAATTGTCAGAGATTGCTTAGATAGAACATTTATCATAAACCTAGGAAAAATGTTTTGGTTCAAATGAATTGGAACTAATTAATTTATGTTTAGTTAATAACAAGTAGCATATTTTTATCTTGATAGTTCCATCATTTCAGATTAGGGGAATTGTAATTTTACAAAATATGGTAGTTATTTTCATTTTGAAATGCAATTAAATGATATGGTTATAGATAACTGCTATGTGATCTTATTTGCAGGTCAACCAGTGTAACATTGGAACAGCTCAGAAGAAGACTAAGTGATTATCTCCCTTGGATAGTCAGGCGGCGTCATGGGAATCTATTCATGGGCAACAATGGGTTACTTGTGTTTGATGTATATAAACACGGCCTAAGAATATCCCCATTGCATGTATTACAGATCTACTGGTTTAGGGTGCTAGAAAAGTTTAAACGGAATGTGACATAAAGCTTAGCAGAGCAGCAATAGGTGGTTGGCGAGTTTTTCCTGGACCATGGGCCTCTGTTAGCCAAGGGTCATCAGGAATCTAAAGTTTTGTAGTAAGTTGCTGTGGTGGTCCTCTGTCATCATTGTTCCCTTCACTCATTAGGCTGTTACATACATTTCATGGGCACAATTGTTTTCTACCCACGTCAAAACATCTTTCACAATTTAGTTATTGAGGCACTTAACATATTGAAAAGGTCATGGATTATATTTTTGGGTTAATTATTTGCTAAATATTTTACGACCGGTTGTTTGCTAATGAAATAACTGGCTTATAATGCCCCAAAAGAAGTGTTATTGATGAATCTTGAGAAATGGCATGTCAGTCTTCCCTATTGATTTCTAGTACTCGTTTTAGCTTTTATATGTAACTTTGTACAATATATTGTAAGATTTTTACACAAAAGTTGAATAGATACATCCAAAAACATAAAATGAAGTTTGTATAAGTGTAGTACAACGCTAGTTTTAATTTTTTAACAGTGCAAGTGTTATGCAAGGGAGATAACTGTGTGTGAACGTGAGAAACTGAATGCATTCTTGTATCTCAAATAATTTGAAGATTATTTTAGGCCTTAATTTCTCATCTTTTACTTAATTTTGAACAATTCATCACACATGTAGAAACATTGTACATAAACATGAACAGTTTGGGTTGTAAATGTTTTTATTTAAATTTTTAAAGTAATCTGACCATATATTCAATCCAACTGTTTAATTCTTTTAAGTGTTAATTTATAAGTCAAGAAAATAGGAAACCTTTTGTCAATTTAGAATATTTTGTTTAACTTGCATGTTTTAGTTCGATATTAATATGTACTAATATGACACAAAACAACTGAACTCTGTAACCTTTGGCCTCAATAAACAGTCAATAGTAATTCCTGCTAATTATATGTTTGTATTTCTTCATATTGTACAAGCTGAGAATGATGTTCTGTGAACTAAGGGCCGCCCAGAAGTCTGTTTGGGGAGATTGGGGTGCGCTATGAACTAAGGGCCACCCGTAAGTCTGTTTGGGCAAAGTGATGTGCCCTGTGAACGAAAGGCCAAACGAAAGCCGGTTTAGACAGATTGATGTGAACTAAGGGCCACCCGGAAGCCTGTTTGGGCAGATTGATGTGAACTAAGGGCCACCCAGAAGCCTTTTTGGGGAGATTGATATGCCCTGTGAACGAAAGGCCAAACGGAAGCCTGTTTGGACAGATTGATGTGAACTAAGGGCCACCCGGAAGCCTGTTTGGGCAGATTGATGTGAACTAAGGGCCACCCAGAAGC
>JAVFBZ010008492.1:0-12178 GCA_032466195.1 Katharina tunicata
GGCCAGCCCTCCTTACGTTAAATTCAAATAACTGCTATATTTCTCCTGATCCGTACAAGCTTTGTACCCAATGAATAATTTTTATTTTAATGTGACTGTTTTAATTTTTAAACAAACATCAAATCTTGTAAAAATCAAGGCAAACAGAATTAGTTGAAAAATCCAAATTTTGGGATTTTAATAGGAATTCTGTGACTACATTTTATAACAATCTTTTATGCTTAAAACAAATATAATGTTCTTATAGATAATATATTCTGCATTATTATGCCATAAAGCCCAAATGCCTCAAAGCCCAACACTTGGTAAACTTCTCACATTTGCCCTCTTGTACAGTATTTGTTTTCATGTTTTTCTTAAATATGGCAAACAGCTTTATGAAAAAGGTGAACAGTGAATGGTTTTACGTCTTATTTAGTTTTAAACTAGTCAGAAGTTACATCTTACATCATTGCTTATTAATTCATCATGCCATTATTTTGTTATGCAATTATCCAACATGGATTTATCTAGGCTGTGTTTTTGCGGGATTTCCGCAAAATTTTCACAAAAGCCGCATCCAGAACAGTACAGGTGGGCCATTGAGGTGCGCTGTGTTTCGAAATCGCTTTCGTTTTTTGCTCCGCCAGAGTTGGGACAATACGTTTACCTCCCTTGTCACAAAGTCCACCGCTTGGTGCAGTACTATCGCCACAACTGTTGTCCATTCTCTTCTCTGGTTGGATGGTATCCGGCTTTTGAGCCAATAGAAAGGCTTGGTTCAAGCTGTTTCAGGCGAAATTGTTAAACGTCAAAAGAGGCATGCTGCAGACGAATTTGCCATCATTTTTTCATACGACAGGACAGAAACGTAAGGCCGATGATACTACTGCTAAGCTGATGATAATCAGGGCGATCAGTTATTTGTAGAAGGAAAAGTGTTTCAACAATCCTGGCTCAATACATATGAATGGCTCCGCTACGATGAGCAAGCTATGGCGATGCACTGCGATATCTGTCGCCAGCATGGTGGCAGCAATGTTTTCGTCAAAGGGCCGTTTTCATTTCTTAGTTCAACCATACAAAGTATTTTCTCATTCTGGATTCAATTAAAGTAAGCATGTAACGTAACTATTTACTGACTTGTTGATAAGAAAAGAAAAAAAAGGTTAAATTGTAAGTGCCCACAGTGACCTGGAATGCCCCACCTGAAAATAGGTCCAAAGGCCCAAGTGCCCCACCTAAAAATATTCCTAGATAAATCCCTGATCCAATTATATTTAAAGTGTTATTAGACGTTGGCGGGTTTCACTCAAAACTTGATAATAGATCGATACACTTATTATCTTACTCGAAAAAACTGGGGAAAATGTCAATATGTTCACAAACTTTCAGGTCACATTATTGCATTCCATGATCATGGAACATATTGTCCTAACATTTCAAATTTCTCGGGAAATGTAGGAGGAACTGACTCTAAATAGTTATATTCAGAGTTGGATATTGCTGATCTCTTCACCTTCAATCAATACAGTTAGGCCAACTTGTCTGTTAACCACAGTTGATAAAATCCTTTCATCCTTCAATGACACAATTATTTACACCTAATATGTCAGCCATACAGTCAGGTTATCATGATTTAGTATCATTTATAGAAATCCATTCATCAGTATTTACATCATAGTCTATCATCTCGGTCTCAATATTTTTCCAGCCTCCAAAATAGCCAACATCCACCACATTCTCATGAAATTTGTACCAAGGTGTCTTAAGTTGAGAACATTTAGCCTCGAACAAATCAAGACGCGAGGGAAAGCTGTCCAGCCACATAACTGAAAAAACTCCAAAACTCTGATATTTTAGAAGTCCATCCTTGTGAGCCCACATGAGTTTTTGCACATACTTGTCAGCTTTAGGATTCCGGACCGTATCACTCACAAGTATTAAGTCATTTGCTGCAGCTTGAAGTTTAGTGACATAGCTGTCATGTCCTGGGTTTGTTTTCAAAAAAGTCACAAATGTAGCCAGCCCCGATAAATATATGGAAGCCTTAACAGGTCTATCTTTCATATCTTGCACAGTTTCTACAGCCACTGATTTGTAGTCTCCCAAAATGTTCATTAAATATTGGCCTGAAAAAAAGTCAAATCAATAAATTAGATTGAATAAAATAAATATTTAAACAAATTAATCTACGTAAGTAATGATAATATAATAATTATTTTATTTAAAGACATCTGTTCTAAATATTCGTAGTGTTAGTCAGAGGGGTGACTCTGTGTTTTTGAGACACCCTGACATCTATTTGAGACATCTATTTGAGACACCCTAATTCGGTCAAATTTAACATGGGAATGATAGGAAAAATGTCAAATGAGACCCTATTTCTTTAAAAATAGTGATTTGAGACACCCTGCTTTTGATTTCTGGCTAACACTATGTCATAGCTTATTATTAAAATATATTAAGAAAATCGCTTTTAACATATCTGTCATATATCTAATCTCCCAAGAAAGCAGGCTCCACAAAAAAAATTTATGATAACTGTGGTATCAATAAATATGCACATTTATTTATTTTTAACGAATTTTGAAACATTCATGGTACACAACTAACTAGCCTAATAAATCAGAACTTAACATTACATTAAGGTCTCACAGAACGACCTCCGGGTACCATTTGGTTTTGTCAACACGCATTATCGCGTTGAAAAAGACATGGCTGACCATTGAGTTTATTCCAAGGGAAGCTAGCAAGCGAAACATCAATATCCTCTGCTTTGGACTAATGATAGCTGTAATAGCAGGTTTGGTTGATTGATGTTTAACACTGCATGTGCTCAACGGTATTTCACTTATATGACGGCTCTGTATTCCAACAGTAGACAGCGACTCTTAACACAACCATAAAATATGTACATGTAGTCACTTAAGTGTTTTTGTTGTTGGAAATATAACGTTCCTCCAGTGCTAAGTATGACAGCATGAATGTAATCTGGAAACATACTGCCCTTAGTCAGAGGATCTGGTAATTGTTATAGAAGGTAGGGACGTTTTTGGTCTTTAATTATTGCTGACAAGAGAAAGCAAACCATACCCGGATGTGTCATTCCGTTAGGCCTTAATGTAATGTTAATTAAGGTCTGATTTATTAGGCTAACGACTAGACAACTCAACTTAAACAGTTGTAAAAAGGCAGGAATTTGTTGAAAGCAGACAAAATGTAAGAGAGTGCTCTGTTCCAAGTCCTGTTGCGTGACGTCGTTATTAGTTGCTAGCGTAATTGAGGGTGGTTTCCTTCACAAATCACCAATTGGCCTACCTGGCACGCCGTTATCTAAGTGATATCACACAATTAGTGTAAACTACGGACACCAATCAACAAAACGAGAAACCATGTTGTTGTTGTAATCTGTCAATTTTAAAGCAAACTTCTCGAAATTAATGACAAATGACTATCATTCTCAAAACAAATCTGACTGAAACACCATTCTACATTACCGATCTTTTCTAATCTTCCTCCTTTAAGTTTTTCGGGAATCTTAGGACGAAGTCCTTTAGCTTGTTTCCAGGAAAATCGTCTTGCTGCAGACGACGCCATCACACGCGTGTTTTGCAGCGGATTATCGCCCCTTGATAATTTGACAGCTAGCTTCCAAGATGTCGGAAAAGTCCACACTTGTTGACGTGGAAAGCCAGTCAATTTTGGTGAGTTACAATTTTTGATGATAAAAAGTATCGATTCATTGAATTGGTTCTACTCTAGGAAGTGTCTTCAATGTTATATACTATTCGAAATACAGAAGAAAGAGTAAAATGAAACATTTTTGTTGGTTATATTGCTAGTACCGGTATCATATGTAGACCAGATTTCGTCTCAGACTTTCTTTTTTTTTTCTTTCTCAGGAACAAAATAAAGAAAACGAAGACTTTAACTTTCACGGTAAGCCTTTTAGTATGCCATATAACTAGCTAATGTTCTTACTGCTTTACAGTTTTAGCTCTCCTGTGGTCAGATATTAATTTTATCGGACAGAGACAGGAACTCACTGTCACACTGACTGTGTTCGTCCTATCAAATTTTAAAAGCTAGTGACAGAAGGTTCTCCTACGTTTGTTGAATAATTTCGAATTTTAATCATATGGAGCGTGACTGTGAGAAACTGTCGCTTTTCATCTATAAACAAAATATTGCCCAAAATATAAAATTCTGTAGTAAATCGACCAAATAAGACAAAGAAAATGACAAAGATTAAATTGCATGGTCCACCGGGGTAAAACTTCTGCCTTGTTTTCAGGGTGTAGCAAATCTTTTAACAAATTCATAAATTTTTCAGAATTACACCACTTGTATATTATAAAAGATTTAAATATTGTCTTTAAAATTTAACGAGGCTGTCATTACTTGTTAATCAGGGACATCAGAGTGTTGACAAAATACATTTAATGTTCAAGAAATAACCCTGCCAACACTGAGGCTTGGTGATATGTTTTCAGACATTCCCCATGAGTATGACCTGGATGGAGGTGACGCTAGTAAAGAGAAATCTCAAACTCACAATTTCACGGAATTCCCTCACAATGCTGGTTCAGACGATGAAGACGGAGACAAAGCGGAGGTAAGTCTGACTTGTCAAAGCTAAATTAGCCAACAAGAATAGCAATTTATTTCTATTTGAAATACCTGTCACTGTCCGGAATAGGTTAGATTCGTCTGTGTGGACCTTAGGTACATGTATATCAGTGGGCTTTAATAAGCTCATTTGTGTCCCGCTTGTTGTCCTGTAAATGTACTGAGGTGTCTTCTTGTGTCGCCTGCAGCACTTAGGGTGGTTTTCTCCCCCAATCCCCCAACAAACACTGCTAGTCACATGCATGACAGTCACACTTTTTTTCATTTTTCAAGGGGTCACAATTATAGAAATGTGTCAAACCCTTACCTTTGATGAAAATAACATAACTTACTTTTTTAACATAGAAGACTTTTTTAAAATCATAATCTTTCTGCTAATTTTAAGTGTTTAATGGTATAAAACGTGGTAAACCAATGATCATACAACTGTCCTTTGTCTCAAGCGGTTAGTTGGCGGGAGCTTACTGTCCTCTCAAAGCCAAAGGGGCATCAGGAAGCCAATTTATTGTGGTGTTCTATACATGTCTGTGTCCTGTTAGTTGCCAGTGTAGTTGTCTGTTGATGTTGGTTTTCCTTTAGCTATTGGGCTGAGACACAGTCATATGAAAGAGAGTACAAACTTAAAGTGGGTTATAAAACCCCAATTAAATAACCCTACAATCAGTGGTCTAAATTTTTGTGCTTGTAGTTGTTATCAGAGGACAAAAAGCCGCCGTCATTCTGGAGTTTTGAATATTACCAACAATTTTTTGATGTGAATACGACAGAAGTTTTACAGAGAATTTTGGGATCAATGTTGCCATTACCTAACAGAAACTATCTCCGATCAAAAATACGACCAAATCCAGATTTGTATGGTGAGTTATGAATGTAGTAAGTTACTAACTTTATTAAAGATAGATGGAAATGGGAGATGACGTCACAAGTAATTCATCATCTATGGCATATTTTGTGTCAGGCTTACAACACTAGTTATGCTAGGGTTCTGAACATTAGTCCATTAGTTCATTTTACTGACAATATGAGATTGGCTAAAGCTGGTTGTGTTAAGCTGTGTTACCGTACTTTTTACCCCGTGATGAACGGGGTTTAGATCTTACTCACTCTCTTGTTGGCGCTTTTGTTGTTGTTGTTCTTCTTGTTCTTGTTCTTGTTGTTGTTGTTGTTGATGTAACACTAACTAAATGGACTATTTCTCTGTCAATAATGTTAGGATTGTTCTGAAAATTGGGCAATATATACCTGATAGTATTACTCAAGTGATAAAGTAGCCAGAATTTTCAATTTTACCATGGTTTTCTAAAAAAAAGAGTTTATTTATAAATGCACACAACACAAAATGTCAAGACTTTGGGGCATATTTTAATAATACATGCTTCAAAGCCTGCAGCCACATGATTAGTATTTGCTGCAGGCCACGGGGTATGTCTCGCAGTGCGTACTTGTTTTGGAAGTAAGCAGCATCAGGAAGCTCATTTGGTTGTGGTGTTCTGTTTTTCATCCTGTACGTGTAGTGTAACTTTTTAAAGTGCATGTGAGGGGCATCAGGAAGCCCAATTGTTGAAGAGTACCGGTTTATTTCTGATGTTTCAAGTGTTCTTGAAATGTGGTCATTTTGGTTGGCGGGAACTTGACGCGCAGCCATATTAGTGAAATTACTTTAAAGGGATGGGCAGCTAAATGCAATGGTGGGAAAAATATTATGTACAACCAACTATTTAAGTTGACAGCGCAGCCATAGTGGCCTTTCCATGAAATTCATTGGGATACGGCTCTCCAGTCAGAGCTGTACAAATCAGGGAAATCGAATGTCTGTGCCATTGTGAAAAGTCAACCAGTAGCAAATTAGTCTCAGATGGTGAGCATTTTTTAAATATATTTGCCATGCTGAAAACACTGCCTGTAAAAAGTTATTATAGCACGTTTAAAATAAAAAATTCACGAGCTTTGTTATATTCTTCCATTTAATAAGGCAGAAGGGTTGATAAAGTTTTAGCCTTTTGAAGACAAGCTATAGGCTAATTCTTTGCTAGTTTGTTATAAAGGGAGGAAAGTAATTTAGTTTCAAGTTATGTGAATTGCTTGATGTACCGTAGTTGTTGGTCTTCTAACTCACAGTAGGGTTATCTCTTTCGTACATGTTAAATAGAACGGAATTTAACTCTTTATGTTGACTAAAACTACAATAATTGACATCAATCTGGTCTTCTTCATGTAGCTATCTGTACTCTGTTAAAGCCACAACGTCAGTGTTAATAATAATAAAATTGATTGTCCAGTTGATCAGATTTATGTCAATTATTGCATCAGTCCAAACCCTGGATGTCTGACAACACAGTTTTAATCGACTTATGTGGTTAACCTTAATACATTAAACACGCAAATTAACACATTGATATGTGAAGCCGTTGTATATGAAATGGCAGGTGTTCATTGGTAATAATCCACCGTGGAGGGGTTCTAATTAACGTAGGTGTTAGATACATAATCGAAATAGATAATCCATTGTGGAGGGGGTTCTAATGTTGGTGTTAGAGACACTATCAAACTATAACTTGAGAACTGGAAAGGGATACTGCAGAGGTGTCAACGGCCTAGATGTATGGAATAGGGTATGGACGAGTTGGCTGTGTACATGTACGAGTTGGCCAGTGGACGAGTTAACCTGATACCCTACCACCGAACATGTAGGTATACTTCCGGAATTGTGTATACCCCAAAGCATTCCTTGGATATAAAGCAATCACAGGACTCAAAGTAACAAGGCAATAGACGATTAAATCCGACAAAATAGCACAAAAACTTAGCTCACTCCTTTTCTTGCATATATGATCTATGTATTCATCTGTCAGCCTTTATCCCATTGACGTCACCGGAATGTAGTCAACTGACCATTATACGCATTCTAATTGGCTAAGGCTCGAAAACGTGGTGCCTATTTTGTACTTGCTGCAGATCAAACAACCGTGTATATTCTGTACTGCCATGTGTCATATTTACGCGCAGAAAAAAACCCAGAAAAAATTGTGTTGGAAAGAGAAAGTAACAGTCTTTCACATGGTGTGCGTCAATTGCTTGAACTTTCCATCACTTTAAAAAGAGCACAAATTCTTATAAAACAAACAAGGAAATAGATAAGACACCTACTAAGCTACTAGCCAGTTAGATGTCATTTTATCACAAATTCATTGAAGTTATGTTATCATAGAAAGTCAGTGGTTGCAAAATCAATGGTGTTTGGTCGACAAGAGATTTTAAGTTGTCTCCTAGTCCCATGGCGTCCTTGTTTGTTGCTACTGTTGATCTTTTCTGTTGCCACTGTGGCTGGAGGTAGTTTCCTTCGCCCATTGGGCCGACACGTCATCATATGAGTGAAATAACCTCAAGCATGGCATAAAACCCCAATCAAACAAGCGAAGTTAATGCATATGGCGAGTGATTTAACAGAACAACCTTATGTCCCACCATATATTCTAATTGCTCCAATGTAACATTCAGTTGTAATTGTGACTACCCTAAATCACCTAAAATTTCGTCCATAAAATTACAACTTTGGAAACTATGTAAATGACTCTGAAATAATATATGGCTCTCAGATGACAATGTTGCTGTTGGGGAGATTCAGGATTTTACAGAAAACATAAATTTGTTTGTTTACATGCTATAATACTTTCACAATTTTCAAAAAAGAGACACGGATACATGGTTGAAATTATAAGTGATTTAGGGTAGTGTCACTCAGTAGTCTTATTCCTTCAATTTTTGTAAGACAGGAAACATTGTCAATTTTTGGTACTTCTTATTTGATTACCTGTTTTGTTTTTTTCAGGACCATTTTGGATTTGTGCCACTCTAGTATTCACCACGGCTATTGCTGGTAATCTCTCTAACTATTTGCAGTCTGCTGGCAAAAGCTATCAGTGGACTTACGAGTTTAACAAAGGTTTGCACATTTTCTTGTTTACTTAGGTTTCATGTATAACATAGACGATGGACTTGTATGTCAATAATACAGGTATTAACCACAAACCAGCAGTTTTATCAGATAAAAGGAACTTCTATATTTATTGTTGTTCATAGTACGGTAAAGTAAAGTCTTTTTGTTGTAAGACCAGGTCAGACGCCATTAGCTATGCTGATTTTGGGAACAATATAATATCTTTATGATAAACCGTGGAAAATAGTGAAATCTGGTTGAAAATGATTGGTCTTGTCCTTTAATACTCCCATTAAAAATGTGTTTATTTTCCAAGGTTCAGTGTAAACTTCTTTATGCTGCTATTGGCTGGTTCAATTTATACAATGTATTACTATATATGTTATTGATTTATGTAGTGTTGATTAATTGAGTTTCATTGCCAATGCAGTAACTGTGGCAGCGACAGCTATATACTGCTACTGGTGGTTGATTCCCGCGGCTGTGTTTGGTGTGTTGTGGTGGCGGGGAAGTCAGGCGGGGTACACCTTCCTGGAGATCATCTGCGTCTACGGCTATTCGCTGGCTATCTATATACCTATATCAGTAAGTATCTTATTAACTAGGTGTTTTAAAAGTGATACAGCAATGAACTGGGGTTTGAGTCACAGCATTCACAACGTGGTGCTAATTCAGTTACATCATCTAAGGCGACCACCAGTTCAGAAGGCATTGTGTCGCCATGACAACAGACAATGGGTAATGCTTCAAACTCTTCGCAAAATGGTCCA
Organism: Katharina tunicata; assembly: GCA_032466195.1. NCBI lineage: Eukaryota > Metazoa > Mollusca > Polyplacophora > Chitonida > Mopaliidae > Katharina > Katharina tunicata. Next base: position 9,319 of record JAVFBZ010008492.1, read on the forward strand.
GAAACAGAATGTAAATCATACCTTTATTTGTCTTTAGTTTACTACGAGGGTTTTATAGTGTTATTGGGGAAGAGGTGGATCTCTCTGAGGGAGCAATGCTTTTAACATTCAACTAACTCTCTGTACAGATCTTGTGGGTGATCCATGTTCCAGCCTTACAGTGGTGTTTAGTCATATTGGGGGCGTCTCTCTCCGGGGGTGTACTCTTATTGACATTCTGGCCAGCTGTTCGAGAAGACAATAAAAAAGTAAGTCGATAATTTTTGGAAATGTTACTAATTAAAATATGTGCGCAATATTATTAAGATTTATCAAAAGGCTTAAAATCTAAAAAAAAAAAATCTGTGACCATTTCGTCGCTGCCGAGAATGATTAAGGCCGAATGAGCCTCATGAATTTTAACCTCAAGCAAGTTGAGTAAAGGGTATAATCCAGTTATAACTAATTAATTTATGAACTTATTAACTTATTTATTAACCTCTGTAGCATCAGATTTGACCGACTGACAGCTTGCCATGGCATAAGAGTCACAAGGGTGAAATGGTCACTGAAGTACGGTATTAAAAAATTACATAAGTATGAATAGTAGCAAAAATGTGGAATGTGAGTGATCTCTAGTGACGTTGAGGACATTACATTAGGTCTCCTTTCACCACAACAGCTGTATGTATCCTTAAATACTCATCTCATCTCACCAATTCAGTCCACTTAAGGCTACCGTTAAAACATCAGTGTATAAGAAGGGCTACAGGAAGTTGAGGTGTTCCCATCTATCTCAGTTTATCTCTGTCACCATAAAGTGATTGATTGGTTTAATGCAACACTCAAGGGTATTTCACTTATATCAGCAGATAGCAGTGTAGTTTCAAACATGGCCGAAACAGTGAAGGATTCTGGGGGGAAAGAGTATGTTCCGTCAGTACTATAATTACTGACGTGATGTATCGTATGTAAGCACAGCAATACTGATATCTGTCAGTATTTGACATAATTGGATTCAGTTCGGGGAGAGTGATCTCGTTGAGGTCTACCGGTATTCCGATTTCTGGTAACTCCCTGTAGCCCAGATTCCCTCGGAACAAGACAACATTATTGATTCAATGATTTTGCTATTTTTCCAGGTGGCAATCTGTATAATGATTGGTATTTTTGTCATCCATGCTCTGTTGGCTGCTGGTTTTCTGGTAAGCTGATTTAAACAGAATGTTCCAAACAGCCCACTGATCTGTAATTGGGACTTATAGTTCTATTGATCCAACACCGGGAAATAAACAATAGTGTCTAATCTTTGCATTTTAATCAGTGGAAACAATTGTGTTTTATATTTAAAAACTATAAATCTTTCTGTGTATGATTAAAACTGGCTCAACAATTTTGTTCAGATATCTTCGTCATAAATTTTTAAGTTGAATTAATCCAGTGACTATCCGTTTTGAATTTTATGAAATTCTGAATTCTACTATTTAGAACACAAACATGTAAAAATTCCAATATATTCACAAATCTTCTAATGGATACTCAATATTGTGTAATTTGTATTTTTCAGTTCTATTTTTTCCGAGTTTCCTCACAACCAGTTACCCCTGCTGTGACAACTACAGTGCCAGCTCCAGCAAACACTTCTGCTATCCACTCTTAGAGGCAGTTTGATGGACAATTCCAAGCTCAAAATTGGACCTGTAAATATATGAGGTTGTTCGATGGTGGCTTTTTCTTTTAGAGGCAAATTGATGGACAATTCCAAGCTCAAAATTGGACCTGTAAATATGTGTTGTCTGGTTAAGTGCAGAATGTTTCTAGCTTACATTCTTGCTCTCGTACTTCGCACTAGAGGAACATTATGTTTCCAACAGAGCGAACCCTCAAAGTGACTTCACAGTATTTTCTCTGCCTACTGTCATGACTGTTAGAATACAGCTCTGCCGTATAAGTGAAATGCCCTTAATTTTGGTGTAAACACTAATTAATCTGATGTCACTGGTTCTTTGTCTAGCTACTATATTGCGTGGATCCACGGACAAGTTCTCAACTCACTTTCAAACACAAAGATGTTCTGGTTTTGGCTGGGTGTGCCAAAAAACTGAACTTGCTCTATATGATCAGACCAGCCCCTATGTTAAAGCACTTACAACTTAATAATTGTATTCAACTGTAAATGTTTTAAGAATTGTGTGATTTAAATTTTGCAACAAAGTCCATGTCTGTTGGAAAATATTTCTAAGGGATTAAATTTGTAAAACAATGTAAATAACTTTTTTGGTGCTGGGTGGTTTCTATTGAAGTCAACCAAATGCTACTTGATGTTGAAATAAAATGGGGATTCTTAAGGAAATTTGTGATTTTTGTTGTTCAGCTCAACTGAAGTTTTAATTATTGAAAGCGATTAAAGATATACATGAAGTACAACAAAGGGGTGATGTCATTGGCGTCACAATAGATTGCATAATTCCAACGACATAGTGATAGTCCTAACTGACCTGATGTGAAACTTTTGTGGAAACTGTGGACTTATTTATATCAATAAAGATTATTTTTCCTTCTGAATACCACCAAGTTGCTCTTGACAATGTTAGACCTGTGCCTGGTGCTCTCTGAGCTAAGGGGCACAGGATGCCGATTTGTTGTGGTGTCCTGTTGTGGTCCTGGTGCTCTCTGAGCTAAGGATTTGTTGTTGTGTCCTGTTATAGTAATGTTATGTAAATGTTTTGTCCTGTCATGTGTGTTGCCAGTGTCGTGTACGGTGATTTCCTTCCCCGATTGGGCTGGCACATCGTCATATAAGCGTATAGAAAAAAGTTGAAAAAGGGGCATAACTCCATAAATCATTTGACAAGCATGCCCAATTTCAAATCAGTTGACG
>JAVFBZ010008503.1:0-12178 GCA_032466195.1 Katharina tunicata
TCCTTGAATACTGTTGTGTAATTTGGTCACCTTGGCAAAAACAATGGAACAACTCAATAGAAAGAGTTCAAATTAAATTTATAAATGTTTATGTTTCAAAAGCGGCCAGGTCTATGACGGCTTATTATATGATGACCTTTGTACATATTTCCATTTACAATTATCTTTATATAAACGCTGAAAGTATTTAGATTTAACGTTTATTTATAATTGTGTAAATAGTATATGTGATTGTCCAAATCTTTTGTATAAACTTAATTTGAATGTACTGCAGAGTCAGACAAGACATCCATTAATTTTTAGAATGCCAGCCAGCAGAATAAATCTGTACAAGTATTCTGCTGTAAATATATAGATCTATGAACGAATTCAATGAAGCTTATCAAAATAATTCCTCTATTGATTTTTCACTTATAAAGGAGCTTTTATAAATATTGTCGGATCATTTTGTTTTAACTAGAGGGAAAAGAATGGATAGACTGTGATATACCAATTTAAATTATTTTACATTCTTAATTATTCATTCATTTATTTATTTATTTGTTCACAACTTTTATATGTAAATAGCTTTTTTCGTCATATACGATATTTTATACATACACATACTTATATAAATATTTGTATTCTTGTATTGTTATGTTTTATGTACTATGGAGCCTGTAAATGGGTTTTATATTCGTTGGTCATCCTCGAAAAAAATAAATAAACAAGTTAACCGCTGGGTACAATCTCTGATTTCTGCCAAGTGGAGTTACTTAGAACTGGCTTAAGCTTTGTGCTAATCGCTGAAAAGAATGCCGATGCAAGTCATGCTTCAATGACTTGATTATCTGAACAAACATATACATCAATCAGTTAATAGAATGTGCTAATCTAAATTCAAATCAAGTCATTTGTCAGATTTGTAGTGTGTGACACTTGCAACCCTTATAGAAACAACACGCAGGCTCCATGTGAGTCATTCCAATACACTGATTGCATAATGATGCTTTTCCCAGTGCACCATTGGATACACTGCATGGACAGCGTTAACCCACGTGCCAAAGTTACATCAACATATTTCCATTAATTTATGGGCTGCTTTAAAGTTTGTCGATGGTAATTACTACCGAAATATTGTATACAAAAACAATAAAGTTTAGTTAATTGATTGGTGTCTAACGTCGCACTTACAGATCTTTCACTTATATTTATATAAGTGTACTAATCTAAATATTATTTTTTAAATTGGCTCTTTTCTCTTTTTTATCTTTTACCCTTCAAACGCTTTTTCATAACCGAACCACCCTTAAAATCTGTGTTGAAATGGTTTTGTAGAGAGACGAACCTGATCTACAACTTTACATATAAAAGCCTTCAACCTTCAACATTTTAGTTCTTCCGTAGCATTTGTTGCATGGTATCTTAAATAAGATTAGTTTTGCTGAAAATTGACACAACGTTGTTTTTTTTTACAATTTAATCAAAATTAAAACGCCTGACTGACGTAAGTTGAGAGGAAATTACAGATATATCGTGAGAATTTGCAGCCATAATTGGCACCCCATGAAACCCGTTGGAAACGTCTATGAAGTCATCATGCATCATTCTTCAAGTCTGTTGTTTTCTTCGCAACCATTTTATCAGGCTGTGATTCAATTAAATTGTATTTGTGACGTGTAAAGTAATTCCGTCTAATCTAAACAACATATTTTATCTGGGTATTATGGACTGGAAAACGTTATCCACTGACGGCACTTTTAAACTTGAAAACTAGACATTCTGTAAAGAATTATAAATATTGCAGATATCTTTTGACCAAAAAGATTCTCTCTTCCAATATTGACTTTCTAATTCCAGAAGAATCATGGTCGAATATGCATTTTAAAATATCTCTGACATTAGCCATTTAAATGACTATATACTTGCTGTTGTGTTTTAAGTTCCAGATAGAGTTACTAAATTACTTGGGGGTATACGGCTAATCATTGACAGGCTTGTCTATATTTTGACAATATATATTGCGGTAACATGTGAACATGTGATCCAGAAAGTTAGTAACCACTAGTTTGTAGTGTTTGCGATAACAGGTCGGGAGTGAATGATGCATTTCCGAGGTAGCTTGATATCCGGTGAAATTACAGTTATGCTGATTGTATTCTTACCCTTGTCTTGGAGGTCATTTGGTGCAGACCAAGAAGAGCAGTGTTCTAAGATGGGGTCACAATATACATCAGGTGCTCTGTGGTTTCCCGGGCTGTTCTCAAATAGCAGCTCCGGGGCTATTTTAAGAGAACCACAATCCGAAATATCGAGAGTACTCAAGTCAATGTGTCATCAACACGTTTCACCAATACTAGTCGTTTAGTTAGCTTACAACCTCCTGAACGATTTCTCCCAATACACTGATACTGCACCAAAATAAAATAAAAAAATATCCACACACAAGAATAAATACTAAATATGTTTTAAAGCACCTTTCAAAGATTTAAGCTATTATTTTAATGAGCTTTTTTAATTTCCCTACAATTTAAAACAGTATGGCTACGGTGCTAGACCAATACATAAAACAAGAACACTACCTCTATCTTTGCAGTCTTAATAAATGCATGTACTTAGTCCGTGGTAAGCACACTTGTTTAATTTACGAAGATTGGTCATCGTGGGTAAATGATGGAAACAATGCAAACCATTACACATGTTATCTATTCAGTTTCTGTATAATCTGGTGTTATTTGTGTGATAGTCTTCATCGATGCACACCTGTTAGTCTTCAGGCGCTGAGCAGCCAAACCACTGACACCGCATGGTCGCATTCCGCAAAACCTCCACATACATGTCCTAAAACGGGCTGTTTACTATAGGGGCCTACAAGTGCTATTCACACGAGAGAGTATCTGGTTAATAGTAAACTGTTGACCGTATATATATGTGACACGGTCCCTAGATCGTAATAATAATAGTCAAGGGTCTCAGCAAACATAGCATTGTAATTTTGTAGATCTGGAACGTGCTCTGTCGTATAACTAAAAACCATTTAACAATTCAGGCTCTATACTCTGACTGTGCATGTTTATATTTATTGGCGATTTCTGGCATCGCTTTTGTTGCACATGTTTATTTTGTAAATGAGTATACTGAATAAAAATGATACTACACACATACTAGTTGAGTCATTTAACTACTCCGAAAAAGGAAGTAAATGCATAATTGTGAGTCAATATTTCGGTTTATTGTTAAACCATCATCAGGAGTGCTAGTATATACTGAATAAAAAGAATACTACACACATTATGACACATTCTAGACTTGAAATTAATACCCCGAGCAAATAAACTTTGAACAGTCCTGCAAGTATACATACGTATTACATGCGGTTATATTACAGTAGTAATACTGACTCGATGACTCTGGCCATGTTCACAATCGTGTCGACACACAATAGTCGGGTTGTTTGGGAACTCCATCTAAGGCTATACGGTGTCATATCATCGTCACCAAACCTATAACACATATCAGGCATGCATTATCCCAGTTTTATAGACAATAAATACATTGGAGAAAAGCTGCAATGTTTAAAGTATTATTAAAAATACTTGGCATGCATTTATCACGAAAACTGCACAAGTTGAAGACAATATAATAATTTTACCATAAAATTTATAACCTTTTTATGTCATACATGGGATACCAGATGATTAACTGAAAGGATAGATTTATTGATTGGTGTTTTAAGCCGTATTCAAAGGTATTTAACTTATTGTGGAGTTTTCCAATAGTATATATACAGCAGTACAAGGCCGCGGTTATTGGAACCGCGGTTACCCGGGCATCCAGAAGGTGAACAAATATGTTCCGGCTCTAATCCACTTCAGAGTCGGATCATTTTAGTTCACTAATTACTAGTGGTATACAAGGCACTTTTGAGGGACGTGTCGGCAAGTGTCGAGGGTATCTTGGAACCCTGCCATGCAACTAGCTCGAGAGAGCAACGACAACAAATAGATACTGGCGGCATTTTAAGAAAGCGACTTGTAGTGAACTATTTGGACCGTTAATCGATCTGTAGCATATGCAGGGCCAAGAAGGGTGAACTACACTGATGGGGAATTTTACCGATCAAATTTAGTTTTGGTGAAACTGCCGTTGAACACAAGCAAACAACAGCCGCGGTCGACAGGGCATGGAAAAGGTGAACAGAAATGGTTCGGCTCAGGGGCCAGTTTTACGAAGCATGCTTAGCTTAATTCCGTCTAACGTAATTACCAGCAGTGAAGATATTTTGTCGTCATGACAGTTGCTTATACGTAAGCTACGCTTTGTTCATAACCTTGCCAAAGAAGACTAGCCCCTGATCCGTGTCATAGCTGGACACTACCGGTTTTAGCCTAAAACAAGAAAGAACTTATAGGTCCTCACAGGCCGCAATCCTCTCAATAAGTTTCCGGTATGGGGTTTATACCCATTTTAATTACTGAAGGGACACTGAAGCCTATTATATATAGCCTGTAGGTCATCGACAAGTCTGGATACGGCACTGGGTTCGGATCATTATAGTTCACCAATTTATTACGCGGATTATAATTCATTTGACGGCCCAGCAAGGAAGAGTTGCCGGAATCTTGGCACATTGGCAGCTAGCTGGCGTGAACGACGGAACCAAACAAAGCGTCAAGGTCTTTTTTGACCCCCCAAATTTGATCAAATAAAATTATACGCATCAGTTTAGTGTTTGTTCTTGAAAAACGCACCACATCCATTGCCGGTATGAAATAGTTTGTCTATAGATGGCATTCTTAGAAGTTTAGAATCGCATCATTTTAGTTGAACTTGCTCGTATAACCGCGGTTTCGGTTCACCTTTGTTCGTCCATGTAAAGTTATATCGGGTCCTTGTCAGAGCTGGATCAAACACTCACATTGTTTCCGCAGCTAATGTGAAGACACTTCAAGTGTTAACTCTTTAGGGCAGATACTGAATGTTCCTCTTGTGCTCAGTATGGCAGTCTGGATGTAAGCTCGAACACAAAACTGCCTTCCGCCAGAGACAGGGTAAATAGTATATCATTATACATGTTCTATCCGTATTAACAACGGGCTGGATATAGCGCTAATATGTATTATAAGGTGTTATAACTTAGCCTGCGGTTTGCAGATGGCTGTTAGCTATTCGAAAGGGAGCATTCATTAATTCTTGTATTTTATTTGCATTTGCAGTGCAGCCATTTAGTACAGACTGTGTATTTTACATAACACCAAGAGCAGACATACTTTGGATATAGGGCTTAAACGAAAACAAAGATCTAATCAATTAAGCCCCAAAAAAGGATGTATAGACCCAAAACATCAAATTCACATACAAAAATAGCATATCTATTGCTTCGATGACTAGAAGAATAATACAAAATCATTTTAATTTGTGTCATCAGAAACCTACTACCCTATTCATCAAGTAAGAACAGAGCAAACCATTTGGAGAATACAATTTTCTTTTGGTTCAAGGTAGACATTTTTGGTACGCCCTTGATGACCTTTAGCGTTCAAATAACGCTTTAAATTTCAGGGGCAGTGGCTTTATTTATTTAGACATAGATATACTGACCCAAAACGAGTAGGCTTTTTCGCATTATATCAGCAAACTTTCCCGAGCATTCGCCAATGTATGTCATTGAGGTAACCTTAAAGCGGGATCATATATCATACGTACGTGCCAAATTCAAGGAAATCAAAAGTGGGTACGAAAATACGAAAAAAAAAAAAATTCATACACACAAACGTTTTTTTCACTTAAAAGAAAGGTATAGATGATATAAACCTGCGTCACTGATTGGTGTCCATGCCGACAAGTATCCAGTTGTAGTCAAAGACTAGACTTTCTAGACTTTTTAGTCTAAACTGCATTCATTTGTTACCGCATATGAATTATTGTTTAAAATGTGTGTTGGCTGTATGGACTACGCTTGTCGAGATATTTTGTCTGCGCAAAAGATATAACAATATTATTACAACTAAATGTCATGTGGAACGGTCCAATGATTGACTGTTCAATAATTTACGGTGATGTGGTATAAAAAATAGACCCCTCTGTGGCTGTAGATATTAACATGTGACAAGTGACAGCGTCAGTTGTATAAATAAACATTGGAAGGTGTTGTCAGCGCGTGTCACTTCAATCAATCATACTAATGTGGTTTTAGTGACAGGTGTGACCACTTTGATCTCTTATCAGCCAAGGTATGAATTCACCTGAACATATTCACCTGCTAACACCTCAAACATAATTATGCGTATGTTAAAGGGCTGTTATATCATCGGAATTTCTGTAGCTGTCAGTTTATAGTTATGTAGATGTGAAGACTACACGGGCCATACGCACATTCATGAGTTAACTGAGCACTGCATTACTTTGGAGTTCCGGAAAAATTATCATACATTTACATACGCCCATGTTAGCTTAAAAACACACTCAGCAAATTTAAATAAGCTTTCACGGGCTTTATCTTTGTGTATTATAACTAAGGTGTTAAAATGTTTTGTTCTTCGTAAAGACAAAAATCGTGACAGTCTTAGCGAAAAACATTTTTCTTTAGCTGTCACAAATTGACCTTCAAAACTTATTTCCCTCTATTTTATTTTTGAACTAAGTTTGACAAAATTCACACGTTGAAGAGAATTAGTGTTTAGAGTGGTGTTTAAATGACGGCCTTTGTACTAGTGCATACTATCTGTCTCTGGTTTAGGTTCTTCCTATTATAGCAGTCATACTAAAAGTCATCTGACGTCATTTGAGCTCATTTGACCCTAGTCATGTCCTCTCATCCTATAAAGGCTCTCAATCGGTCCACGATCTGATGAAACTTGTTCTATTTTCTCGTTTCTGTCATTCTTTTGGGTGTGGCAGTATATATTGAAACCAATTTTGTTTTTTAAACGCCCACATATCTTTAATATTCTTCCAAACCTGTTGTTCGTCTGTTTAAAATGGCTTATTTATATTGAAAGATATATTTTCAAATGGATTTTTATATTTGCTCGATAATGTTTGGCTCTTGTATCATTGGGCCATGTTTGATAATTTAAATATGGTGCATACAGGTTTGAGCTTTTAGACACGTGCAGCGATATATTAACAACTAAAGACAACCCACCTCTACCCCCTGCGCACAATTTAGTAAACCATTATATTATTAAGCACAATAATTATGCAGTGTGAATGATTTCGTGCAAAGGAATGCCTTACAATTGTTTTTATACCATAAATGCTTGTTTTGAGTCTATAGTCATTATCATAGGTATAATTAATGACAGCGAGGGTCTATGGAAATTGTAACATATTCATGTAACAACCTACGTGGACTACCACCGGGATGTTATGTTGCTGCCACACACTGCCAAAATATGAAGAGACTTTCTACAGCAACCAGTGCTAATCCACATAATTGGTTACATGTAGTGTCGGATTCACCTATAGGCTTGAAAGACATTGGGGCTCAACATCTAGGCCGGCCAACGTGGATAATATTTTAAAATTGTTATAGAAAAGTTGGGTTTATCCGAAATAGTTACTCGTTTACGTATGGTCCTAATGGTCAAATGCCTTTTTGGTAGTAGTATAATACCTGCATATATTTCTGATCAGTCATAAATGCTATAGGCCGCACATCGTGTACTTCATGCAGGTGGTATGTTGTATCATGGAGTTATATAGATAAACAGATTTATAACAGTTTATACCTCATGGTCGTAACAAGTCTAGGATTTCCTTTAGACATTTTCTTACTTATTTATTGGAATATCTTTGGTGTCGTTTAGCAAGTGACCGTTAACAGTATTTTCGTTTTGTTTAGATAACACTCTCTGATACGGAACATATTTAAGCTCAGAAAATTTCTGCAGCCTGAGAACCTTGCCGGAATCGAACCCACGACCCTCAGTCACGCACCAAATCGCCAACAGTAAATGCCGACCACCATTCTAGTTCAACATCGCCTATCTCCGGTACCTTCCGTCCCCTTCGATTATCGGCTTTAGTGTAATGATAGGCCATTGTTTAGCCCACTAGCGGCAGGCAACTCTTGTATATCGCATGTAAAGATAAACGTATATCTTATATAGGACATCAAGTGCATTCCGCGCCAACAAATATCGACATAGAGCAGGTAACAGCAAAGAAAATGAAGAAATAAAATAGAACTATTTAGCATAACATCAGATCAAATGACTTATGCAACAAGAGGATCAAGTCACGTGAAAGAGTTTAAATTTCATCATAGGTCGATTAATCAGGTGAAGCGTAAGCATCCCTATGGCGTTCACAACTATATTCAAAATGCCTAATCATTACATACAAGGTCCGTCACCGAAGTGAATCAATGAGCCGTTTTATACAAATGTGCCCACCACCTTAGACAACTCAGCCATCCGGGCTTCTAAGATAGAAGATTAATTATTACCAACCTATATGCTCGTAATGCAACTCCAACACCGATTTTCAAAGCAAAGATCTCCACTTCGAAATAAATCAATTAAACTGTACTGCCCAAAACAACTATACTTTCCCCAACCAAACAATAAGACTACTATTCCTGATTCTACTATAGAATACCACATTGGTTAATACATGTCACCATCGGTTAAAAAAGCAAAACAATAAACACACAATTTAATTATTTCTAAACATTTCTACCTCAAATTGTTTACTACAGTTCAGTTATTGCTGTTTTTCAGTGTGTTATGTTAACACTTAGACATGAGTTTTTTCAATCACTTCAATAGGCCCCTATGTTTTAAAACACTATTTCATCTTCATCTATAATCGTGAGTATTGTGGAGGGGCCTCACAAGGGAAATAGCCTATAGGGCTTCTCATCAATTCAATCCGGAGCTTCCATGTGATAGTTTCAATAGACCCCGCCGTGTCTTACTTCCCCATGAGAATTAAACTCAAAACAAGCATACATTATCTATAATGTTTACTAACAAAATTACTTGCTAAAATGTATATATAGGTGGTGACGTATCTTTTGATGTTTAGTACAGTTAGTTGATTTCTTTGACTAGCTCCGCTATAGGCCTCCAGACGTTAAGACTTCAGAAAAGTATCTTTTTCAACTTGATTGCTCCAGAAATCAGGAAATTTAGGCGAAAAGTTTGATAATTAATGGAAATTAAATTAGGCCTATACATAATACATGTATGCGGTGGCAAACGACACATTATAATATTTGGGTGACCGTTCAATTTGCAGTATAGAAGTCACTATCTGGAAGTAACTCGCTAGCTGGTATGTTCCTGATGCATGTTATCAATGTTTTTTTAGATTTGTATCTGGTTTAAAGTTGAAAACTGTGGCATCGAAATAACAAACGGAAACCCAGAAACCATAAACATTATGTAAACTTTAAATCCAGGGCTAGTGGATGTATCAATTACATTGTTAGCTTCGATGCGTCTGGGATAACTATAGGCATGCAACTGGGACACACAAAAAGGAGATTACCAACATAACAGATATAGCCTTAAAATAAATCATCGAAACATTATGAATGTAAACACTAGTTGTCTAAACGTGACTATAGTTACGCTTTATGTGTGATCAATATTAATACGGGGTCACCCGATGTATGCCACTAAATTCAAACTCATTTTGATTAGAATAAGAATTGAAATTTAGCGTATAAATAAAAACCTTCAAAGTGTAACTTTTATAAAGGAATTGAATTGAACAAGGTATACCTTTGATTTAAACTTGATTAAATGAGTACCATATTTCCGTGTTCTTTATATGGTGTCCACTTCCCCTTTATCGGTCTTATATATATGTTATAGTTACAAATGCATTCAAATGAGTTACAAATGTCTTCGCTTGATCATTTAAGTCAAAAACCTTGTGAACATCAGCAACAGTTACCCTTTTTATTCAAGGCAACTACTTTATTTAAAGAAATTAGTTTGTAAATCCATAATCAAACTAAATCTAACTAAATTACTAAGTCGGCCTCATGGAAACGGTTTAATATACGAATGATATATTCATTACGTACGTTTTAATAAGTTGTAAGCCATCGAAATGGAGTGTTTCTGTTTACTTCCGATGTTGTCATGTTGTCAATGTTTACGTGTAACCTATATTATTTCGTTTTCATGAAATTACTTATCCAATCTCTTCATAGACGATTCGATCATTGCAGTATTTGGATGGAATAAATGGCAAGTGTAGGCCGTCAGTGTTTATAAAGTGGGAAGCTACCTTCAGACGCGAGGCAAATATAATGCTATACACATCAGAAATATGGACTCAGGGTAACTCTGATGCAGATCATATCAGTATATTATGTAAATTGCCCTGAAGTGTCTTAATATATACGTAGGCATGAGGACCGTTAAATAGGGACAATATTTTGAGTGCAGTATTAAACATCAAACAACGTGTGGCCTCGTCACACAAACATGCTTTACTTCTTTATGGATCTAGACGACTCGTGAACCTAACTAAGGTCACCCCTAATAGTCTCGGAACCTAAGGCTTCCCCTTATGATCTCGGAACCTAAGGCCACCCTTAATGATCTCGGAACCTATGGGCTTGGAATACCTTTGCTGCAGCCTTTGATTTGGAAAGTTAATGTTTGATAACATTAGTTATATCAGAATGCCTAGTGGCCTACATGAACGCCTGCATTCCAACCACAGTGGGTTTGAATTGACATGCGGATAACCTCGTGTTCACATTCTGACACATGACAAAAAGCACGTATACACATAAATCTGATATTTGCATTTTAAGTTACTTTTACCCCAAAATCCGTCGCCCCCAATCCCTGGTTTGACATCGGGTGAATCTATCAACAGTGTTATATCACGGTGTGGATATATTCTCATACGGTCACATGTTAACGAATTGTAAGGCCCTATGAAAGATTGTTGTCGTCTGCCATTTCAACATAGGAAAAACTTTGGCTGTACAATTTATATTTAGCTGCTATATCAATATAAACAAACTATTAAAGGAACACGTGTTGGGTTTCTTGCAACGTTGAAAATGGTTATGTCCTCTTAGTGACAGTTTACGGCGAATGTTCAATGCTCTTCTTTGACACAGAAGTTTTCGACCTATATCTTAAGAAATCTGTGACTGCATACAAGCACTATATTATCAGAGATTCGTATTTTCAGACGAAAGTTAAAAGACCTACTGCTTGGATGGTTCTGTTTATCATTGTTTTCTCTTGGCGTACATACGGCTGCATCGTAAACTCTTTTTGAATAAACAGTGGCGGGGTGAAAAGAAATTCAAGTGAGGCTTCGGCTCTAACACCAAACAATGGTGTTAAACAAGCAGACAAACACAACATTATTAACTTCGTTATTCTAAGTTTTACCCAAAGATAAGGTAACTTTATGTTTAAGACCAATGTCTCCATCTGAAAATATCGATCAGCCCATGTTAGAATGCATTGTCAGGGTCGTTCCTTCAGTACATATTTATATAACCTGTCTTCGAATTAAGTGTTTAAACGGATAACTGTAGTAAATTTGGATCTTTGCCGAGTTTGTCAGTCACATCTGGCCTTCAGATATAAAACTAAAATCGATATATTTACGTGGAACCCAGAAGGTTCAGCTATTCCGGTCACGCTGACCTTTCAACGCAACAAAAAATCATGAATTGTTTTAGTGGTTAATTTATTTCTAGCTCTGTGGTATTAACAAACATTATCCATTCAGACTAGCTGTTATTGAATGTGATTCGGTCTTACCATCGGATAATAAAAACCGGTCAACCAGAACAAGCTAAATAACAATTTAGTTTTCCCAAGAGGAATGAGGGTGACGGATCGATGACAGCGTCGGAGTGATGGTATGGTTAGAAATACACTGAATTCAGCCCGCCTCCACTTCCACATTCTCAAGATACACTACTTGAAGAAATACAGTGGAGATAAAATCTATCTACTTCTGTATAATTTCTTGTCTGCTGAAGACAATATGCCGGCTGTTGCGGGTATTAATTAAATGGCGGTTCTGTTTAATATGAATTTATGGACAAGTTAACGTGGGGACGTCTTACTCAATTTTTAACACCATGTAAAGCATATAATCGGTGGTTAAATGTGCCATTTCTAGTGTGTGTATTTATTTATTTATTTATTTATTTATTTATTTATTTATTTATTTATTTATTTATTTATTTATTTATTTA
>JAVFBZ010008514.1:0-12177 GCA_032466195.1 Katharina tunicata
ATGACAGTTTGCGGTTTCCTTAATTTAAGGATTCTTGTGTCAGACGGGATTCGTTCAGCACAGCTAACCAATAAATGAAATGTAAAGCTATGTTTCCATTTGTACGGATGTGGATGCAAAAAAGCGTACGGATGCGGATAATGTTGTCTTGTGTGTCAATTCATCCGATTTTCCGTATGCAGAGACTGGGAGTGTATTTGGGGCATACGGTTCTGCATACGGAAAACGAACCGATCGCTAAATGATCAAATCGAAGATTGCCGCAACCAGGATATATGCCGTATAACAGCAGGACTTTTCCGGTATCCGTAAAAATAGAAACGTAGCTTAACACAGCGATATACCAGAGCCGTTGACTAAATTTATGAAAAGAGAAGAGACGCAGAAAACATGCTTGCTGGTATGGCGTTTGGCGAGCACCTATATTTGTTCGATTTCGGTTTTACACCGTATACGTTATTTCACTTCTGACGGTGTGCCAACCAATGTAATGATTAAAGGGGGAAGACCCCAAAAACGCTTCCAACAGAACAAGAAGCGGACGCCACAACAGATCGGCTTCCTGGTACCCCTTAGCTCATAGAGCACCAGGGCACAAGAAGCTCCCGTCAACCACCCGTCTCTCATATATAAATATATATACGTGAGTCATTGTAATAATGTTTAACCTGTTCCTGTTTCACAATTTGCAGACAGCATTAAAACCCATACCATCCTCGATGAGGAAAAGAGATAAATAGCAAATCACACTTTTGGCTGTATAGAACGTTTATTGTACTGATTTAAGTGCTGTACACATGGGGTACAAAACACAGAATTGTACTGAATTCAAGCACTCAGTTAAACACTTCTTCAAAACTCTTTTGTAAAACGTAACTATGTATATTGATAAATACCCTGCTACAGATAATATGTTTTATAATGTGTATATGTTTTTTTATAACAATTACTTTGCGAAAATAATTCCTACGTCTAAAAAGCAAAAGCATCAACTAAATGTAAAAGTTCATGCTCCCAAAAATTCTTAAATTTCACTTTAATATAAAAATAAGTTCTATAAATATAAAGACCATAGAAACAGACGTTCTATAACATGTTGTGTAAAATGATACAAACAAATGACATATATAGTTTTCCAAAAGCCCGAAACACTTTTTAAAAAAAGTTTGTTTCACCCACCTGATGTTGATGTCAAAACACTAAATTAAATTAGCGTTAATTTAGAAGAAACAGAAAAAATGCTGCCTAAACTTTGCCCCAATTTGCATTATTTACAAATTTTATATCTAACAATTTTTATACATTTAAAAACGACTTCAGAATTGTTACAGCAGTTTGTTCAACGCTCACTTAGTTATAAAAAATATAACTTTAATTTTGTTAAGGAAAAAATAGACAACGGTTCGTATAAAATGTACATAAGTTTGACCAGTAACGAAAACGCCAGTTTAGGCATCGAAATATATAGCTATGAGTTGACTCACATAACGCTATTACTGGTTCTAAAAATACAAAAGAATAAAAGTAACTAAGACTATATGAACAGTAGGTTCTAAATAGTATGTCAATGTATATCACAGACAGCTTGCAGAAGATAAAAATCCAATTTATACGGACGGATTCCAATTGTAACTGTCATATTTACAATTTCATTTACAAACAGAACGACTTGTATTTTAAACATTCATGATGTTGTTTAAAAGAAAAAGAAATGATTTTGTTAGTTTTCCGATTTTTATAATTAATAATGTTCATTTAGAGCTACTAAGCCGCAGGGAGAGCTGTTAATCTCTGTTGCTGGTCGTTACCTGGCCTAAGATCGGTGATTGTTTCTATGACTGGCTGGTAAAATTTATGGCCAGTAGGCGCTTGTTCTCTGTAGACAAACCTAGAGGCGTTGGTGTCGAGCAGACCGGCAGGGCATGGCTCAGATCGCTTCGGTGTGTAATCTATACGGTACATTGTACCGTCCTCGAACGGAGCGTCACTCTGTACGGCCCCAGCCACAGGTTTGCAGGACCGCGCTGGTACCATGGCGTGGGGAACAAAATGAGCGGTGTGAGTTGAAATACCTTCAAATGGGAGCCCGCTCTCTACGTAATCATTCTTTGGTCCAGCTCGTTTGATTTGCTCCATCTGCCATTTCTTGTAATCTTGCCTGTAGTTGGTGGTACCATCGAAAGGACCTCCACGAACTTTGGCGTCGTCGGGACGTTTAGCCAGCGACTTAGTAATGGGAAATTGTCTGAACTGCATTTTGTGCGTGGTGTTCATGTCGAAATCTCCTTCCGGTTTGACGTAGGCGTCTGGTTGGTGGTGGTGTGGACGTTCTGCTGGCCACTTCCTGTAATCATTCCTGAACGTGGTCATACTGTCCAGAGGTTTATCGGACTGGAACGCTTGGGCATCAGGTTTACAGCTTTCCATTCTAGGAGCTGCCTGGCCGCGATAATCCCTCTTGAATGTAGACAGGCCGTCGAAGGGAACTCCGTTGGGTCTGTACTGTTCCTTCTCCTTGATCCACTTGGGTTGTAGTGGATGCTTGATATACGAGTCTCTGTAACTCGTGAAGTCATCTATGGGCTCGTCAGACATTTTTGCTGCCTCACAGGGTTTCATGCTCTGTCTGGGCCTCTCGTTATACCGCCTGTAATCATCGGTGAAGGTGCTTACTCCCTCAAACCTCTGTGTAGGAGGCTGCCAATCGGGCTCTTGACCAAACTTATCGGGACGACCAGTCATGGGCCATTTTCTGTAATCATCTAAAACCAAAGAAACAAAGAATTGTGTGAAATTCAAAGTACCGGGAAACACACAATCAGTAAATATTTTCAGATTTGGCCATTGCTATATTATAACGAAATTATACCGTCGACGTAAAGAAACCCTCTATTATGGATAAAAGGCAATACAGAAAACAGTCCAAATTAACTTTCTTTCCCCTGTTATTGTGCAGATATGTATCCATCAAAATTCACCCCGTCGTACTTTCTATACGCCATCCGATTTCCGTGTTAAAATGAAACAAAAGTATATGAAAATATCCTCTTCGTTTGGAAATTAACAAATTATTGTACGAACGTTCATTTCGTGCTAGTTTGACCTTCTTGCTAAGAGCAGCGATAACCAACATGCTAACATTTATAACACTGTGGGACATTATTTTTCCAACGGGTCTTATACTTGAAGTGGCTTGTTGACTTTGTTGTGTTAGAGTCAGTGCCTATATTGTTGGTATGCAACGCCATCAGATACGTGAAAATATATAAGCTAATATAGAACCCTTGATAACGGCGCTAAACACCAATCATCCATCAAGTGTGCCATTTTAAAAAACACTTTGAAAATACTCCCAATAGAGCAAAAGAAGAATTAAAACGCCTGCATAACGCATTCTTCACTGATGTTACATAGTAATCTTCATATACATACTACACCAGACAGTATACTGCTTAGAATTTCCCATTTACACCTAGATAAATTACACAGGTAAGCTGATTATATTTTTCAAATGTTAGTTTATAATGCAGTTGGATTTTTGCACAATCGTCTGGCGTTGATAATTAACAAAGATTGTTTGGATAAGGTATTATGATTCCCAAGAATTTATTTTTCAACATGGTTTTGATTAGATGCATGTCTCCGCCCAGTAGGCCATTATACTTCATCCAGTGGCACTGAAAAGATCTAGCCTTCACGGGATTGGTTGTTTGATTCGGGTTTCAAGCCGTACTTAAGGGTATTTCATTTGTATGATGGCGTTACAGCCCGATTGTGGAATAAACTATCATAATCGACGCTGGCAACACACAGGATATACGCTAAATACATTTACAGATCAGGACACCTTTAAAAAAAATCTGCTTACTGATGTCCCTTAGCTCAGAGAGCACCAGGACACAGGAGGCTCGCATCCAACCACCTGCATCCTCCCCAGGAAGGATGGCGAAATGACCAAATTGGTCTTGGAAACTACCCTTGCTTTATACACTTACAGCAACAACAACAACAATCACAGAACACATGACTTTTGTAATTTAAACAATATGCCTTTTATAGAACAATACAGAGAAATAAATATTGTAAACAGTTCTATTACCATTGTTTAATAATTTGTTACTGGTCTAGTATGAAACATATATGCAATGATCATTTTGACCTGTTCGTATCATTACGGGCATTTAATGGTATACATTTGGTGTACGTCATTGCATTGACTCGTAAAGTGGGAGTCGTCAGACAATGTTCTGTTGATCGTATCGTTAATTATTATTCGTGAACACATGATAAATGTAATTTCCGTTTCGCACCACTCCGCTTAAACTTGAATAAAGTACAGTAAGTATTGGGAGCATTTAACCGTTTGACAGTATAGCATTTATATAGCGTGCGTAAAGATATTTGATCGGATAAGGTGGGCCAGTCCGCGTATACGGGTCGTGTGGTCGTCAAGGCGCCTCCGAGTCAATATGCTAACATGCTGTTGGTATTTCAACAAGTATTGGAGTCATGGACACGCTATTGTTGTGTACTTGATAGACGCGAACACGAACTAGCCATATTCAACATATTGCTTGATCAGTTTGATACTTCGCGTAGTCTATTTAAACAGAAGGGTGGATATTCTCAAACCACTGAATAGGCGAACACTTAGCCAAATTAAATTCTGATTCTTTCTTTCACATTATGGCTGACTAAGGAAATTGTTAATTTCTGAAGTATACAGCAACGAAAAATAATAGATATGATGGTTTTAGCCAGATAAGACAACAAAGGGATTCAATTTAACCTCTTAACTGGAAAATATATGCATATCATATAATAACCGTATTGTATTCTAACAAATTCTGTGTTGTTATCAGTACCTTGTGTTTTAAATTGCTGAAAAAAAATTAGCGTTTTAAAATCATGTCCAGGTTGTGTTCTCCAAATGACACTGAGGATTACTTGCTTTCATATTACTATACGTGAAAGTCCGGGAACTTATTGCAGGCGAGGCGGTTGGGTGCTACTGTATTAACACTTAGATCTTTGTACATATATCGAAACTCGCAAGACAATGAACATGTTGAAGGTTAACGTAACTAGAGGCTGTACAGATGACAACTTCTTTATTTCCGTTGTAATACTTCAGTGAAGATTCTAAGAACGTTTCAAGCAATAGTTTATATTAACTTATCTGGGTTTTTTTTAGCTTATACGTTAGACTCAATTGTCATGACGACAGTATACCTTGCTTTCTGAGCGTCATGGCAATAACGTAGGACGTAAGCTGTACACGCTACGTAAGACTGGCCTCCGACGTGTCACATATAAAATTTAAAAAAGGCTAGCGTTAAAGGTTGTTATAGACCAATTGTGTCGTGATTTCATATCGTAGTGTATAGTATGCGTAGCTTTGTGTTCCTATTGTATTCGGAAATGTTCGTCAGACTGGACATCGTGACCTGCGAAACGTCCAACTCGACTTACAATTCCAAACCAATAGATAATGTTTATTTAACATGCAGTGACATTGATCCGTATTGATTTCCAATAAAGTGTCTTCAATAGTTCAATATTAATCCCACCTGACCGTTTCACGTCGTAGTTCTAGTAAACAGGAAGCCATGATAATCCATAGTGCACGAAATGAGACTATTGTAACCATATTAACGTTTCAAGAACGATATTGATTTACTCTAGTTCTAAGGACAGTGCCACCAGACATCACAGGTTATTAAACGATTTGAAAGTTATTTTAAAAATCATGAATATTTACGTTCAATGCTGTTTATTCCACCAACAACAGTGAAGAAATCGGACCAATAACTGACCAAATGAGAAAATCATGTCCTTGAATTCGCTGAAGTTTTAATGAAAAACAAATCAAGCGATCGGCCAATACCAGGATATTTGAAATTTGATAAAATTCATTTAAAATTAATTGTGTTGTAGTATACATAGGAAGGGACTCTATTATATTGCTAAATGAAATCATATATCTACTGATTGTTTTCACTTTAAATAAAGTTGATTTTAATTGTAATCACCAATGTTTCAACTGTAATCGATTTTTTTTTTTGCACTAACAATACTTCTACCGAAACCGTAACAATGGTCCCTTTTTTGTGTGTCTGTGAAGTTTGAAATTAGCATTATATAATTATACCAGCCTAAGAAATCAAACCAAACATCAGATTTATGACTGGGATTAAAACCTTAGAAGTAGAATTGTAACATTTACTATGACCATAATGACCCATAAAATTTACGAGACACTATAAAGACATAACTTGTTGCTTGATTGTTCTGTCTGTGGGAATTACTAGTTTTTTATAGCATAAAAAACCTGCACACAGAGTTAAATAAAGTGCTAGATGCAGAACTCTGTATTTTATAATCCGCGTATCCTCATAAATGGAAATTTAGAAATTTGATATGCATGAGAGTATTGCTTATATAACCAGAACTACATACCAGTAAAGAACACATAAGCATAAATTTTCCGATTTTTATAGCATTTGTAGAGGAATTTTTCTGAACTTTTAATAGCTCTGAGTTCACGACTGTAGATACTATATAGATAATTTGTATACTGTTTTAAGCTTATGCGAAGCGCGGAAAATGGAACATAAGTCAAAAACTAATGAGACTATAGAACGCAACACCTGCTCTGTCACAACAGGTCAGCGTCTAAATAAACTAGAGAAGGCCTACGTGAGAGGGCTTTCGTTTTGTCTTAAAGAACAACAAAGTGTTAGCCGTACTTTAGATTATTTCACTTATGTCGCGGCGTGCAAGCTCAACGGGTGGACAAAACCATGCGCCTTGAACGACGACGCTGGCAACACAGAAGACACCACAGTACATTTACAGGACGAAAAACATAACACCAGAACAAATCAGCTTCCTGATGGCTCTTAGCTCCGAAAGCACCAATGGATAGGAAGTTACCATCAGCAACAACAAAGTGTACTGAGCTTGTAAGCAAGATGATATTGTACATAAACTCTAAGGGGTATGACGTTTTCAGGCTGGTGTTGCATTCACAATATTTGACGTTTTTAACATTTTTTTTTAAATGATGCTTTTCACAAAACACAACCTTATACATATCAAAGATTGTGTTAACGGGACATGCTAAATCGATAATTCTGCTGTGCATTCGAGAGAAAAAAAAGCCATGTGAAGAATTCATATATTAAATGATACTAAACAGGGCATTCCAACTTCGATTCACAATATATTGCTCCTCAAAGCGTTTTCGCTCCAATGGCTCTTGACAAAGGCGTAGAGACATGGTGCTGTTCTCAAATATTATTAATCTCTTGGCCCTTTGGAGTCATATACGGCTTATTATTAATTAACTGTCCCATATTGACCAACTTTTTATCTGTTATTGATCAGTACTTGCCCGATTTAGACCGTTTTATCCGTAGATTATAAGTTAATAATATTTTCATATATCAAGTTTTTCCATATTTCCATAGGACGGCACACCTACGACATGTAACAGGGTTAATATGGAAGTACGTGATTAATAACATTATAATATACCTATTTGCCTGTAGCTTCGTTATTGTAAAGCTTTGGCATTAATGGGAAAATATGTCCAGTTTGCTCGGGCAGCTATGAGCAAACTGGACATATTTTCCTATTTATAGACATTTAATAAAGCTACTCTGACGTTCTATAGTGTACAAAAAGTCCAACACGATGCACTCGGAAAACTTACTTCGGTATGTTGGCTCGCCTTCAAATTTGCCCGGAAGAGACTTTGTGGCATCTCTCCTGATTGCTTTAGGTGGTGCACCATATTTTCCTACGAGGAAAAACATCAAAATTTAAAACAAACAAAACAAAATTCACGGTAACAATTTTTGGATTTTCGATTCTTTAAAGACAGTAAACTAGTAGATTAGGCTTTCATAGCTGTTAAATTCTGCTTAAATCCTTATCTGAAACTGAAAGGACTACTCAGGGCCCAGTCTTACGAAGAGAACATAGCTTACGTTAGACTTAATTGCCACGACGATACAATACCGTCACTGTTGGACGTCATCGTAATTACGATACACTCTTCGTAAGACTGGGCCTTAATTGCCTTTAACCGTGAATTTGGAACAAGATATATTTTAAGCAATAATCCAGTCATTCATAATGAGGTGTATGGAGTTCTTCTTCTTCCAACAGTGAGTTGATTGTCTTACAGAGGTACAGGAGCTATATTATACGCAATTAACATGACGAGCTGTTTGTCATTCATATCCCTTCAGTTCAACTTCAGTTATTTTCGCTTTGTAAGATTAAATAACCATTGATTAGAGGATTAAATCTCTAAATTGTATATACCTGTGTAAGTTTGCTTGTAGGATGTAAGGGTATCCATATCTCCATCAGGTTTTTTGTACAGCTCTGACGTCTTCTTCCACGGTTTGTCCACTTTGTACGGCACATAGTCCACCCTGTATTGAGAAGGAATGTATTTAGACGAGCCCGGCTTGATAATACTGCCTACTTGGGAAGTTGGGCGCACATAGTTGCCCCGCTGTCGTGGACTTTCTGGGGATGCTGCAGGGCCACCAATAGGCGGAAATTTCACCATTTTAGGACTTAAAGTTACACCGGATTATATTGAATAGCCAACCTTTGTTTAAAGACAATAACTGATCCAATCCGTCTGACGCCACAATACACGATGACAAACCTAAATAGCTCTCATAAGCGTTGTTAAGGATAACAAAATGGCCACGTCCATTCTCCAGGCACCTAATACACTTAATCAGTCGTGACATGAATAGCCAGAGCGGTAAGACTATACCAGTAAAATATTCACAAAAGACACAGAACAATAAATTATAATCTGTCAGTGTGCCAACAAAAG
The DNA here is from genome assembly GCA_032466195.1 of Katharina tunicata. NCBI lineage: Eukaryota > Metazoa > Mollusca > Polyplacophora > Chitonida > Mopaliidae > Katharina > Katharina tunicata. Next base: position 8,867 of record JAVFBZ010008514.1, read on the forward strand.
TAAACACGCCACACGAAGTAGTATTTTACCGCCCAGCCTTCAGAGCAATTAAATTTTATTGTCGATCAAAGTGATCCTTGCCTCAACGATTATTTTAGTACTATACTTGGTCAATATATTAACTGATTGAACAGTGAATATTATCAACAAATAACTTTGTGACCGATAATAGGATGTTGACTTTCCTACGTCTGTTTATACTTCAGCAGAAAGTGTTCTAACTGGGTCAGGTATCAACAGTTACGCTCGGCTCGCCATTTGAGTATAAAACAAGCGTCCGTGTGCTTTCATACCTACATTCAATGTGTGTGTTGATCCTTTGTTTTTGTAGTTAAGGTAATTTTCTTGTAACACTCGGAATTGAGAATGACAGATTCAATAAAAACCACTATACCTATCACCGCAAGAAACAGGAAAACAAATTGGTGATTTGACAGTGGAGGGAGGCTAGCTCAGGGAGTTCCAGATCAACAGAAACTGTTTCTGTTGGTGAACAAATATACCCTTTATCTGTTTTCGAGCTGGAGTTGCCGTTCTTCTAGAAAAACATACTTACACATTCTAACAGGTACAGCCTTGCGCTAAAGGCCGAATAGCAATTATGTCTGGTAGTCCTGTATACTAAGGAGTACACGTGTCATATAGGGGGAAATAATTAAAACTTTGATCGTGTCGTTGGTGCATTTTATTCGCTTTGCCATTATATATGTGAAAGAACACGGATGGGGGTTTCACTACGAAATGGATATCTAGGGCCTTTAATTGACTAAAGTTTTGGATACTACGGTTTCGATACGTTTTCCCTTACCAGCTGAGGGACAGATTGTTCGTTGCTGTACTTCCCGAAGATGTGGGACATAGGCTTCGTTCGTTTGATTGTAGTTTTATATACACAAGACTTTGGCTGTATTTTGAAAGAAATAACCTTGTCAGCCCAAGGGGCGAATGAACCCACCTTATACGTCACTGATACGCAATGACAGCATAGGCCTTCAAGTACAGCGTCCAAAACATTAAGTTGCCCAGTAAGACAGAGGTTGAAATTAAACACTTCACGAAACAAATTGCAGTATTGTTGCCCTCTAGTTCAGGCAGTTCTGATCAATCATCTACCAGATCGGAGGAAGTGTAAGGTCTATTGGTCCACATTTGCCCTATTGGCAGGCAGTTCATGCTCATTTTAGCGCACTTTAGTTATAGGCCCTACATGTAGAATAGTTTAAAGGAGCTTTTGTAGACCACGTTTTTATCGAAGACTATGGAGTGGTATATTTTCCTCTAGACCAGAAAGAAGTTCCGTCATAAGGTGAAATACCTTTTGAGTTCAAACGCGAACGAAACAATTGCTTCCCATGATTTATTAAGGACATAGAGACACATAATTGATGAGACGAATCATTTCTCAAGACGGAATATTTGTTTCATTGGTGTTTTACGCCGTACTCAACGTTATTCCCCTTATATGACGGCTTGCCAGCCCAATCGGTGAAGGAAACCACCGCAAACGACGCTGGCAACATGGAAGACAGGACAAAACATTTACACAACATTAACAAAACCGGACACTGCAACAGATCGGCATCCTGTGCCCCTTAGCTTACAGAGCACCAGATAACAGGAGACTCCCACCCAAGCATTCGCTCAAGGCGGCAGTATAAGGAGACAACCAACAAATGATATATATCTCTATAATAGTATACACGTCCACATTATTTAAACAAATCACACTACTATAGTCTATTTTTCTCTTTGAATCCCACTCGCTATTATAGACTGTTGATCAACGAATAAGTCAGGTTGAGTAATAATGTATAAGTATAAACAAATAATACTTTTTACTGCCTTCCTTCCAACTTAATTTCTGTGTCTGAGCTGAATTAGGGCCCTCCTTTTAGCCAAATCCTACGATTCTGACAACTCAAGATGTTCTTTTATTGTTGTTGATGTATTGGTTTTGACTGTGATAAAGTGTGATGGTGAGGTGAGTAGTCAAACGTATGACTTTCATTATCTTCAAAAAGAAAGCCTTTGGTTGGAATTTGTCGGTGCTAGATGATAATATATGGGTTACACAAACATTGAAAGGAATGAAAGGTATAAAAGAATCAATGCATACATGTAGATGGGGAGGGGAAAAAAAAACAGCTCTCTGGATTTATTTTCCGAAAATAACCCAATGTTTAGACAAGTGATTGTAAAACTACTTAAGCATTAAATAATGTATTCTTTATACATGTAACATCTACACACACACTTAAGGGTGCATTAAAAGCCAAATTGTTTTTCGTACCAAAAAAAAAAAGACCAAGGATGTATTTGATATATATTGCATTTAGCTGTCGGGAGGAAAATGTAGCTGGAAGTAGGCGACTCTGTTACACGTCAATAAAGTAGAACTGGCTGTCTAACAAATCATCAAAGCGCGTGATTGATTTTCACGGCCATTAAAGCTTGTTTACTGGGATCAACAACAAAAAGCTTGTTCAGTGGCGCAACTGAGGCTCCAGAAATCAGTGACCGGAAATACATTTATTGATTAAGCTATTGATACGGTATTGACAAGAAATGTGTAGGCAAAAGGATCAAATTGCAAAACCTGATCCTACCAAGTAAACTTGGTATACATGCATACGATAAAATACTTCCAAGTTCCACTGGTTGATTACTAATTTATTATTAATTAGTTTATCAAACTTGGCATGCCCTGGATTTTAATTACATTAGGTAATATTGGATTAAATCATTGTTAAATGTTAGCGTTACGGTTACAGAGATGAAATGTCAGAATTTTAATAAGGCTGTATAATGTATGCATGTTTTTGCATATATACACGGACTTCAGGCATCTGGCTTCTCGACAGTCCCAAAGTACAATGTACATGTATAAAGTCATTAGTAAAGACTACTAGACTAGCATCTCTCAGATTTGATAAACTTTATTTCATATTTTCATACTGATTTGTCATAAGAAAATCAAGAACATATGGTAACTTAATATTTTGGAATAATCATCTTAACCTACCTTGGTAAAGATCATGCATAATCAAATTCAAATTCAAATTAAGAAAACAAACTACCGAGGTAGTGAAAAAGGTATATGCATGTAGTGAAATATATATCCTACGGTTAGGAATGTCAGGTGAAATAGTCTTGTGAATTCAGTGCTTTCAACAGAACATGCCATTGGCTCAATTTGAAACTAATGGATGTCACATTTAACAATTTTCTATTGCAAACACCATGTTTTTATGTTGACTTTACTTAATTATTACTTAAATTACTTAAGTATGTTCATACATATACCAGGAGTT
>JAVFBZ010008535.1:0-12176 GCA_032466195.1 Katharina tunicata
TGTTCTTTTACAAATTTCAAAGTTCCATCGACTTTGTATGTTATAAAATGTGACATTCTGATATAAACCTTAATGATTCCCAAGAAGTAAAACAACGGTTTCTGTAAAGTTTTGCCCCAATATAAACAGGCGAAAAATACTGGTATTTAATCAGACTTACTTTGATTACAGGTGCGACCTTTATACCCAGCAGCACAGTCACCCCTTGGACACCGCCCAGACGTCTTGTCACAGCTCACACCTCCCAGGTAGTAGCAAGTATTAGAACAGTGCATTGACCATCGCCCAGTTACACATTCTGAATATGAAAACATCAATATCACTGTTATTATACTCAATTGAAACTTTATGAAAGAGGATGTGGACATCCAACCGATGTACCGCCGAGTGGGACTAATAATAAAAAGACTTTTTGGCTGGGTACCAAACTTGGAAGATGTTTTATATTTTTACAATCGGTAGAACCCGGACACTCAATACCGTTAAATCTATCAACTTGATCATGACCAAGCCCACTAAGTTAGCTATTTTATTTATGTTAACATTATCTAAAGTTGTTGCAGTAGTGTCTGACATGCTATTAGCCAGAAATCACAAACAGGGTGTCTCAAATCACTTTTTTCAGGGAATCAGGGTGTATCATTTGACGTTTTTCCTATCTTTCCCATTTAAAATTTGAATGAAATAGGGCGTCGTAAATGACCCCCAGGGTGTCCCAAAGAAACCGAGACACCCTTGTGGCTAACACTATGGTACTGTCTGATCACTTCAATTGGATATAATGGCCTTATCATGTAAGTGTTTATATGGTGTTCTCTTATGGGAAACAACCTTCACATCTCAGTTGTGCTGCATCACATTTGATACATGTTGTTGTTGTACTACACTCAAAGTCACATTGGTCTCCATACCAGCCGGCTGCATAAACTGTATTTAGAAGAAAAAAAAACATCCATTATAAAAAATATCCATTATGCTTGATTGTTCGTTTGTGGTTGTTTGCTTTCAAAGTTATCTGTAAACCAAACATGTACACGGTAGAACAAACGAATTATTCACTCATCTATGTATTTATGTAGGTTTATCTTGTGTGGAAATACATATACCCGTCCTTGTCATTTAAACCACAATGCATCCTTTAAATACTAGTCATAAAGAAGGATATCTCTATCGAAAGGTCTAGTTCATACTAGATCATCCAACTCTTCTCTTAACTAAATATACACCAGGTTTATGATTTTTAAGTATTTTGCTTCGTTTTAACTTTTCCTCACTTAATTCCTCTTAATCTACTGGATCAAATTTAAAGGCTGTCCACTTGTTCAGGAGTTACATAATTAGAAAACCGTTGGCTTTGAATTACACATAAATAAGTGGCAACTATCCCATTTACTTTTTTAAATCGGCCGAACAAGTTTCCAATATGTATCGGATACAGAAAATCAGAATCGTTTCTTAAATCTAGGTTACAATTCGGAGGAAGCTACATGTTATCTATCTGTCTTGCAAGAGCTTTTCTCACCATTTCCACAGCCATAGATGTAAGCTGTGGAATAATGTTCAGGGGCTGGACAAAATCGACTACCAAATCAAAATTTGCAAACAAGTTAAAGGAAAAGCTGCATTTTAAGCAATTCCGGTGTTATACTTGATGAGGCCTGGAATTTTAATATTTTCAACTAAAATTCTTTTCTTTAAATTTATAATTAATTTAATTATTCAATAAATATTCATAAAAATCGATACAATGTAATGAAAATGTGATTGAAAAGACAGACATACATACATTATTAAAAATGAACATGAAACAATACCACAAACTGATGAAAAATTAGACAAAACGATCTGTTGAAGCTGATGCCTCTTCTTGGTTGCAACTGTGCATGTTTTTTTTTATCCAATTGCATTAACTTTCAGTTTGTCATAAATTGTCAAAAAAAGTGTTACAATTTTTATATAGACAGGCCCACAGTACAAAAATATGTCGCTTATAAATAATGAAACAACAACTCTGTTTTCTCGCAAACCCTTTGAGCTATACCCGTGAAATTCGGCATGCTTATTAGTGACATAATAATCTAGTAATCAGTATCTCAGATTTGTTGTGTCTGCCTAGTTCTCTCTTTATAGCAATTTTCCTAAAATTAATAATTAATATTGGACTTTCTGGATTAAAAGATGAATAATTAAAAAAGTAAGACGAATTAAAAAAAAAATGAGATACCGTTTACTAGATTATTATGTCACTGATGAGCATGACAAGTTTCACGGGTGTAGCTCAGAGGGTTTTCGAGAAAACAGAGTTGAAGTGCTAGAAATCGGGCAAAACTCATCAAGCTGTACACAAAATGCAGGACAAAAAAGAGAACGTTATAATAAATAAATAAAAAAAAATGAACAATTTTGATCCTCGAATGGGTGGTCCATCCTTAAACTAAAAGCAAACACATTTTTTATTATTGTCAGATTGACGTTTTGTAACCCAAATCGCTCATTGACTTATCTATATTAATAACACAGATCAACTATCCATGTCGATAACTTATTTATCAGCAACGAAGTAATCATTGATATATTGAAATGTCTTTGAATACTCTGAGTAAAAGAAATAAATAGAGAGAGAAGGGGTGAGCAAAAACACGCAAATACTCTCCACATCGACGAATCAGTACCGTTAATACCAACTTAAATCCATATCACGGTGTTGAGGTGACCAAGGTTGTTTGACCCGGAAATACATATAATATATGTGATTTAGTTGTAATAAACCCCAAGACGGACAAAAAAAATAGGTTCGATTTAATAATATCAGACTAAGTTGCAAGATTACCTTAAAAACAAAAAATGTATTCCAATGTATCGTTGCCATACCAGTTTATAAATTGAGAAAGGTGTGTTTATATTTACTGATAGGGTAAACAGGTAAGGTTGTTATATAAGTAATATTAACATACCTGCGTCTTTTCTGTTATACAGTGTAAAGCTATCGATATAATACTCTTGATCCAATGCGACATTCCACCAAGCTTTAACATAATAATCTAGTGAACATATGCCAATGAACAGGGTGTGGTATAAATGTGATGTCCAGTCCTACCATCCACAACGTAAGAAGCATTGAAACAGTGTGACCCCTCACAGTACGATCGAGGTCCTTGAACAACTGGGCGTTCGAGGACAACATTTTCTTAAAAAAAACAAAAAAAAAAACAGAAATCTATTTGTTATCCTCGCATGAGTCTCAGTCTACAAAACTAATTAAACATTAAACGAAGATTTCCCAAAATATTTAAAATCTATCAGCTTTTTGGGGAGTCTCACACACCGAAGAGTGTCTAAAAATCACTTTAAATCCAATATGTTCAAAGTGACTACATATATATGTGATCAAATTTCGAGCAATGACATTTTTCGGATTCTTCATTCAGTGCCAAACACAACTTTGAGATTTTTATAATTGCCATATTTGTATTTGTCAATCACAATTTGCCAATCATATTAGCGACATTTATTGCTTTACATACTCTTGTGTTTAATTTATTAGACCAAACTATTCCAAAATAATATGAAATGCATTAAAGTTGCGTAGGCACTCAAAATTTCTGAATTTTGCGTTATCACAGAATCTCCTGAAAAATCTCCTAAATTTTTCTCAAGAAGTACAAGATACAGGCTTTCCAGAAATTCTTACATAAAATTTGTATGTCGAAGGAGTGTTTTTATAATAATAAAAAAACTAAAAACTGAATTTTCTGGCAGAATATTATTATGTGGATGTGTATTCAGCTGTCATAACAGAGCCACCTTTTGATGTAACGACGTTACTCCAAGTCAAAGGTTAATTAGCCCCGCCCCCTTCCGCCATTCAAAATCTTTACTCAATCCATAGAAGGTCATGAGCCCTGCGAGATCAAAATCTTTACTTGAGGAATATGGAGGAAAATGGCCATCCTTCTTTATGCTGAATTCGAATTATGGCATGATTTTATCCAGGCTTTTACTAGCCTTGTACCAACTTAATCTCATTTCAAAGTAATTTATTTAGTTTATGCATAAAGAATCAGAAGCAGAATTGTTGTAAAACCCTAAAGGTTTTTTGGTCTGTAAATGTATTTGTAAGGACATTTGCATATCCTTCCAAAATGCATCTATAGTATTGCAGTTGTAATAAACAATGTTCAAAACATTCAACCATACCACATTCTGTACACAACTCATTATCAGATATTTTCATTTTATTTAAAGGGGAAGGAAACGAAAAAAACAAGTTATAGTCAAACTGTAGGTCATATCAAATAATTTACAAAATTGCTGTTTTATTATTATTTTAGGATTGTTTGTCTTTTACTTATACATTTTACTTGCAGTAGTTCAGTTTAAGTGGCTTCCAATGGAGAAGAAAGAAAACTACAAAAATGCAATAGCAGATTTTTAATTAAATTTAATTAAATACAAGACAGTCTGACAAAAAAATTTGATAAAACGATGGAATTCTTTCGATGAGCATCCTTTACCTAGTATGTTTCAGAAATCTACATATCTTAAATAAAATAAAATTATCTCATAAACAATTGTCGTAACATTTTGAAAGTACTAATCAAGTGTCATCCCCTACATTAATAATTCTACTGATTCACTTGAGTCTAATGGCTTTTTACCCATGAAATTAGATTCACCATTTTAAATATCTCGCTTCCAATATTTAGTACTTTTAACTTTCTCTATTGATGATATTGGGGTGGTATAAAACACATTGACAAGTGGATTATTTAAGATAATAATAAAGAGTTTACCACAGTTATTCTACCATATAAAGTTATTTTTCTTTTATATTTCTCGCCATGATAAAACTAGCCTTTATAATTATTTTGCGTTAATAGTTTACCTTTCACAATTCGAAGGGTCCAGTCATTATATGGGTATATATTTATTTAAAATTATCTATGAGCAAAAATATAGCAGACACGAACTTTCCACTTGGAATAAAAAAAAACATACTGCTAGGCAAGGCCTACATAATGAGATAAAACATTTCCACTTTTAGGTAATCAACATCGAAATCTGAGGTGGCTCACGAATAGAATATTACCCACCGTTCTTGACCTGCCAGGGAAAACTGTTTATTAAGCTTAAATTCACATATGAAATGTATGTCGTATTAAAACTCTAAACCCATGAGCTTTTTTTCTTGGAAATAAACAACGTGGATTGAATTGATATAAATGTATCAACGGGATTGGGAGGTGAGAATCTACTTACAAAACATGAACATATAATCTCATCTATTATCTCAACAGGGAAAAACTACATTTATAGTTTTAAAATAATCGGTTAGCTTATTAAGTAACGATAACAAATAAAATACTTCAAATATACATAACGTACGAATATCGTTGTATTTAATCAAATACGCGCTACTATTCGTATATTTTAAATAAACAGTTGTGCGTGCGTTTAATGCAAGCGAACGATAAAAATATATTTTCCTCTCAAATATATTAATTATAACCTTATACGAATAAAAGTGTTTGGTATTCATTTGTTAAACATTTGAAGGATTTATGAAGATTACCTATCTAATATCGGTTTTTAGGTAGCGTTATATCTATGACGGTATAACATAATGGAATTAGTGGAGTAGATCATCTTTTAAGCAAAAAACAATGTTATGTTTTTGTTTTATCCTCCATGAGAGCTCCAAAAAAGAACAGACTCTTCTGCGCTCAGGTCAGCTCTTGCATTATGCTGAAAATTTGTCCTAATTTGACTAATACGCAGAAAGAGCGAAAAACAAAACTGTTCAAAATTGTTGAATTTACAAAGCAAGGCTACTATTAGTATCATGGGTTTTTTGGGGTTTTTTTGGCGCTTTTGACACGACATGCGTTCCCACTTTACAGAGTATCACAGGGCTCTCATTGCACTTCCACTACGCTACAAAAGTTCTTAGTGCGTCCAAGTCGCTGTCATTGTCTGGTACGACTATTGCGTAAACTTAATCAGGCTGTCAAGCGCAAAGAGACTGATAGCTAGAGCACACAGATGGCTCTTTTTTTTTTATCTCTGTTCCGACGCAAAAAACGTTTGCAAACAATTGGAGAACAATAATTGAATTAGAGATATTTCTAATGGATTTAGAGATATCTATTATAGAATTAGATATATCAATAATTGATTTAGATGTATCAATAATTTAATGAGCGATATCTCTAATCCGATGGTATTAGAGATAACACAAATTGTGTATTAAATTATAATTTAGCCCTCCATAGTTTACATGACAACGACTTGGACACATCAAGAACGTTTACTAAAACCTGACAGGGGCTTAAAATGTTATGCAGTCGGAGAGGATACGATTGATTTGACAAGAAACTTGTTTGCATTACGGTTACGTTAACACTGATGCTCACGTTGTTCGCTTTGTGCTGACACGTGGACTTACTGAGTCATTACAACGCCTTGGTAAGAAAGCCGAAGCACAAAGAAGGACGAACATGGAGCCATCTCGGGTTCCATTGCAGCCAGATCGCAGCAGAATGTGGCAGAGTATTAACTTAAGTGGAAAGCATTATAATTGATCAGTAAAATGCTTTAGAGTTAATAAACTTGATCAAACAAGCACATTCTTCATATCTTTGTTTAAAAAATAATCATACAGTTTGTGCAATAGATTTGTTCATACTTATATATTTATGATAACTACTCACGTCTCTGACAGGCTGGGCCATCCCAGCCTTTGTCTGTGTCACATGTACCAGCACACCCCAGTTCTCTGTCACACATTTGTGACCGCGCACAGTGACACGCGTACTGACAGTCTTGACCATATCTCTTCACATGACATTGGGCTGTCACTGGAATAAAAAAAGGTATCCCTTAGTGTTTTAAAATGTAGATTTTAAATTCAACAACACTGATTGATTGATTGACTGATTGTTCGGTGTTTAACCCCTTGCCCAGTGGTTTTTCACTTATATGATATCGATTGATTCCAACAGTAAACAGTGACAGTACCCCAACAAAACAAATCAGTTAAAGTGTAAGGTTTGTTGGAAAGATAACGTTCGTTCAGTGATCAATATGGCTATATGAAATGTAAGCTACAAAACAAACCAGTCGGAAGCGGTTCTTAAATCGAACGTCGTGTATCCGTAACAGATGTTAACCCAAGATAAACCTAAAAAACCTTGCATGATATATACAGGCCTGGAAAAAAGGAACACTATTATTACTTTCAGTTTGTCCGGGAAATTGTTTGGTAAATTCTTCTTAAAATATAAACATGCTTTTTCTTCTTTACTTTTTCCCTCCATTTAAAAAATAAGTTTAGCGTGACTTCTTAGAATTGATATATACCATTTGAGAAGAGAGACGCTTTGTGGTTAGCGTAGTGTTCATAAAGATTGTCAATGAATTTGTTTTTCTGCTTTTGCTTATATTCTGAAACTTGGCTTATTAAACCCCATCATCTTTGATCGCCAGTGTTTTCAAAATTTTAAACATCATGACCTGTAAAGCTTTTAATCATGAACTTGATCAAAATTGTTTCAGATATGTGCAAGTTTGAGAGAGAGATTATGAAACCAAAAGTTAACATGGAACATTAATCGTTGTCTAGCTATAGCCATAATGGTCAACGTGAAATCCCCAAATGATTCTAGCCTTTCACATTGAAAGGCTTCCGGAGTCCAATTAGCAACACACTGAGCCACGGCACCTCAAAGGCAGGTTGATCTGTGCAATAAATAGTTTATTCACATTTTAATGGAGCATTCGTCTCATTTAAACCTGGCGTGGTTTTGAAAGAAGTTACTGTCGGCGACACTCTCAAGTAGTCTGTGTTGCCCACGTCTTTGGACTCACCTCAACGGATAAATCCGGCATGGTTCGATCTATGGCTGTTTAGAATTGGATGAAATGCCATCATTCTTGATTGATCTTAACACAAGAGAGTAACATGTTTTATATATTTTTTCACGGATTCGCTTCACAGTTATTGTGTTCACAACACCAACAGCTGAGTACGGAACAAAACAGTAATGACAATCAACTCGTTGCTCAGCATTTATTTGGATGAATGCAAAACAATTTATCATCTCAACAAGAGAGAGTTACATTCCAGCTATGAAGCTAAATTCTAAATTTAAAATTAATCGGTGGACTTGTGCTACAGTGTTCACAGTACATTTCCGCAAATACCGTTTTCAACCCATAATAGGGGCTATTTTCTAGACCAAAATTCGGTGACATGCTGTTGCCCGGAATTTGGCTGAAAGCAATCACATAGTACTGTTTACAAAACTTAATCAGATTCAGACACTAGCTTTTTTTGTAATACAAATTTAAGATTAAACAATGCCAATTATGCGCAGTGGCCGTTTTTTCATAAGGTGTTTTAAATTTTGTAAGTTTGGTGAAATTGGAAGATGTGCTGATAGATCATTACATATTTTTGCTGCCAAAAATACTTCGTCCAACATGCACTGTAGTTACAATATTTTGATAGAAACTTCTGGACCGTTTCATCCCATTAAATGTGATATTTGCGTTATATGTAATTGGACCTTTGTTCATGTCATCAAGGTCGAACCCTTCCAGTTTCATGGAGGCTGATCGGTTTGCCCAGTTTTACGGTTGTCATGTACTACCTTGCATGTTTTTTCTACAATTCTCTCGATAACATTTGACGACTTGATAATACAACTTGTAGTATGAGAACGCGACTCAGACGAAAGTCAATCAATATCAATTAGAGCCATTTCTCAAGATATATTTGGACTCCTTTGAAATAAACATTTCCTTTACACAAGATGGAGATAACACGTGTGACGCTTTACAAATCTCAACTGCTTAAATTCTTAGGCGAGTTAAACGTATAACAAAAACATGGCTACGGTGGACATTTAACTTCTGGGTATATTGATAAGCGACGTTTCGGCCGAGATGCCAAACCCGTTTTCAAGCATTGATTACAAATCTAAACAGAATATGCTTAATATTAAAATTTGTTTAGGAAACCGACTTAATGGCTGTAACATTAGAGTGAAGTATGAGGTCAATTTATGTAAACAAACCATGATTTCCAGTTTAAACACCGTGAACATTTAATTGTTTGTTTGATTTTTGGTGTGTTTTTAAAATGTTATATGTCATGATCGACAGACTTTATAAGATAAATTTGGCCAATATTGCTGTCTTATTTCAAATAGCTGTATTCACTTCCTTCTTGGTAGTCCTTCGCTCATTTGGAGCCGATTTTCCGTGAAATTTCCACACAGCGTTAGAAAAGTGGTGGGTACCTGTCGTTGCATCAGCCCTTGTTGTTTGATTTTTAAGTAAGGTCGTATAAATATTGCCCTTCGAACTGGATTAATACTGCTATAGTCCGACAACCGAAACAACTTGACAAGATACATCGTCAGGCATCACGCACTGTACTTTTAATTCATGTATATCTACAGGCACAAACACTTATTTAATTGTATTTTTTTTTTCACTATATTACAACAAGAGCACCGCCAGATGTATATGCTAGTCCGTTACTGGATTTAAAGAACCGTTGAACTCAATATTGAACATTGACGTTGAATCAAAATACTTACCACTATGTACGTAAGAGTCTGGTGGTTATTTATTGCCATCTAGCCCAGACAAACGTAAGGTCAGAGTAGTTAACTTTGAACTTTACAAAATTCTACATTTGTAGTAAGAGGGACCTTTATCCTTGATCTAGGCCATGCAAACGGACGGACGTTCCACACGTATTAAAAGGCTTGGTTATAGACTTGCCTTAGGCCTCCCGAACATGAACTTTTTATATCTTGTTTTAAAAATAAACAAGTAAAGAATTGGGACAGAATTGCAATAGTTGTGGCAAACGTCATTACAACGGCTATAATGACCTTGGCCATGATCAATGACATTGAAATTCCAACCTGTTCAAGACAATTTCGTTAAAGACATGTGTATGAATTTTGATGAAAATAGCCCAGGGAAAATCAGTAAAGATGCCATTTTCTAAAACTAGCTATAATGACCTCCAATCTACGAAACGGAAATTCAACCTTGTTCATAGACGTGTGTAACGTTTATAGAAATTAACCCAGGGATTAAGCCCAGGAATTATAAATGTCTATTGATAATAAGTGAACTTGACCTTTGATAAAGGACTGAAATTTGAACTTGTTCGGAGAATTTCTGTGCTTTATCAATTTTTGTAGTCTGGTCATAATCGGTCGGAAAATGAAAACACCCCAGTGATGACAAAAATGTTAACAAAATATTGTTTTATTAAGTGGCATTGGCATTGACCTTGGAGGGCGAAACTTGAACTTGTTTAAGTCATTTTCTTGATTTATCAATGTATGAATCCGGTCAAAGTGGGTCGTAAAATGACGGCTCACCGGTGATGACACACGGACGGACAGACACAGGCCATACCATAAAACGACAGGCATATAAAAAGGGAATATGAGAAATGGAATGCATTGCGTGAAACCCACAAGAAGAACATGCCAAACTATTATTTGCACGGACCGGTGTACTATAAGGGCAGGTTTGTGTATGTGTGCACCTTAGATTACAAGACAGTGTGTCACTGACTGGGCAGTACTTTTCCACTGCTGTTTCGATTGCACCCACTATATTTCTTTCTTTTCCAGTTTTCCAGTAGGATTTGGTTCAGGTTTTTCTTCAGTATCTACAGATTAAATGTAGCATTACAGAGAAGAGATACGACTCTTACGTGTCCCTCACACAAATGTACCTGGGTAAAAACCGTGAGTGCCAAGCAGCCAAGTATGATGTAACTTGGTTGTACACAGGTTGTCTAGGTGGTTGTTGTACTAGTACAAACATGAGGCCTGTTCAGCCCCTAAATGGCTCAATTGAACGAAAAGGAGCGCTCACTCTTCGCTCGTTTTAAGTAATACAAAATGGCGACCCCTTGACACGGGAAATTCGTGACGCAATATTTAATCACTTATGCTAGTTTGGTACCTCGGATGAATTCTAGCTCGCGGTCACTCGGGCAAGCAGTGGCATTCAGTAGAGAGCGCTGCGGAGAGACTGTTAGGATTATTGAACAAGCCTTATGTCGAACTTTCCGTTAATGGTGGCCATGTTGTTGTTCGAATTTTGAGGAAATGCAACACCGTTCTTCAGTCTAACAGGATAAAAAATTAAAACTTGCACTTGATAGATCAACTTGTTTTTAAGTTATGTCGTTTACAGCCTGTGCAGGGCGGACACGGCGACTGATAACGGCTCTAAGCCCCGCCCAGAGAAAAATATCAGTCAGAATTAGAATATCTTACCTTTATCAATTGAACACAAAATCGTGAGTATTACAAAAAGAACAGACATCTCATCCATACTCTGGGTTGATTTGCTCACCGTAGTCCTAACTTGAAACATTGGTATATACACAGGACGATTGAGATGTTAATCGCAGACAGCGGTCCTATTTTTGTATTTTCACGTTGAAACCTTAATAATATTGATATATTACTAGTTTACAACAGTTGTATTGTGTTTAGAGGTAACATACAGTTTTCACCATGATAAGTTCTCGCGGATCGGTTCAGACAACTTTTGGACAGAAGAGCTTGACATGTTCAGTGGTTTCTTTAAATCTGAGCTACCTTCTATAAACATGTCAGCATACAGACTCAATATGGTTGTAGTGAGTCAACTTATATATACCATACCTGACATTACGCCTCATCTTATCATATCCTGGTTCTCCAGATTTTATTCAATAGGAGGTTTCTTCCGGGTTTGATAGATTGTCAAGAAAATGTAATGAAATAGAAAAACGCGTGCCTGCCCAGGGAGCAGCTTTTATTCTCATTCAAAGTAAATCCAAATGAAACCATGGATTTAAGTATATCTATATATGACAACAACAGTCAGGCCAACAGTTTGACTGAAGTTCGGGACACATTCACTTGCGTTTGAAAGGTGTTTGGTAACTACAAGAGACAAAATTATCTGAAATATGGATAATTCCATTAGTCAACAGGTAACACCTTAAGAAACTGTATGCGGGGGAAGCGATAAATGCAACAATGTTTCATTTTCTTTGTGGATTTATTTTTGTCCGCTTGTGTTTGTTTCTGTTAAATTATATTAAAACCACACAAATAAACGTCTATCGAAATTAAATCAAATCG
>JAVFBZ010008557.1:0-12174 GCA_032466195.1 Katharina tunicata
CGCAAATCTATATTGCATATTTGAGGATATTTTGGTCATCATTAAAAAAACCTTGTTGGAATGTATTGTGTTCTTCACAAAAAATAATTGAATGGAGTAGTCGTTTATTTCACAGGACAACTATTGTTATCCCGATTGTTCTACAGGATCCTGTTTGACAGCAATGTACTAATAATTGTGTTTTCTTGTTATGTCATTTCTAGCTGGGTGTCTACTTCGGTCTCGAAATCATAAATGACTTACAAATGAAAATTTTTAAGAAAGTTGAGATTATAGGATTCTGTGATGCTAATTGAAAACCCTTGCCAGACGTGTACAGTTGTTTTTTTTTTTCAATCAACTTGGATTCGTCGTCTTCTCTTGAAATTGATAATTTAAAAAGAAATAGCGTGTTACGCTTATAATCCATGCCGTCAACCTCCTTGGTTTCTTTCTTCAGATCTCCCTGTCTCCAGTTTACAAAGTAGTAGTTTATATCTCAGTCAGCTCGAGTTGGTACTGAGTTTGCATGTATGGCCAGAGACCAGAGTTCCAATCCCTGTGGAGGCAAACAAAATTTTCTTTCCCTTACTTGATAAAGAAAAAATTATATATATATAAACATTTGTATAAATGTAGAGAAAGAAAATTGTGCTTGCCTCCACCAGGATTCGAACTCGGGTCTCTGTTTAGCAGGGCCAACGCTCTAACCTATATGCACCTACTCAATGCCAAATCTAGCTGACTGAGATATAAACCACTGCATTGTAAACCAGAGAAACAGGGAAATATAAAATATTGGTTTATATCTCATTGAGCTTTGTTTTAGTCGATACGAGGCAGTCTGAAGAGGGATTAAGTCATCGTGCGACCTCGGGGACATGGCGGATTGATAAAGATCCATATAGGACTGTGGCAGACACAGTGACACTAGACAACATTGCTTTTATTATTCGACTTGGAAATATTAAAATGACAGTGTTCAAAACAGGTCGAAATACAACTATCGTTACAGCATTGTAACAACGCAATTGGTAATGTAAACGCAATTTTTAATAATTGTTACAAATTGCGTTATTACAAAGAGCGTTGACGTACTGGATAGGCAGGGGATGTATATTTGTCTATTTCTTTTTGTTAATGAAATCAGACGTATAAAGATAGAATTTGCGATAATTGTTACAAATTGCGTTATAACAAATAGGTTTGACATCCTGCAACGCAGTTTGTAATAAAAACGGAATTTGTAATAACGGTTTGTTTTTCTATATTATTTCCAGTGATTTCTTTAACAGGAGGCCAGCAATTTTTTTAGACAGAGGATAGGCAGGGGGACTGACTTAGAAACAATGAAATTTAACGAGTGAGCACAATAGATATTACAACATTACAAGCTATTATTGTCAATGTGACATCATGGAACAATGTCACGTGGACTACCGTATTCACCAATCTACACTTAACTGATCCAAGCAAGAGTCAAAGTGGAATTTAACCCACAATATTAGTTATTCTGCGTAGATAGCTACACAGCATCCACATTAAAGTAAAACTCATCTAGGATATGTATAGTTACATTTGGTCAAAACGGCTACGTTAAGACAATTAATTCTTAGAACTTATCCAACCGAGAAACAAATCACAATTTTGTCTTAACCTGGGTTACTTTTTTGCAATGGTTTGAATAGTTTGTCAAAATTAATAATAAAAAGGCTATAGTCTTAGAAAACATTTTAGTTTAGTGACTTAAGATAAACTGTATGTTTGATTGGTGTTTTACGACGTAATCAGCGTATTCATTTTGCAGAATATTTTGGTGCTATAAATATCTGAAAATTCTTGTTGGAAGGATAATGTATGTAGGATAAACGTAAATATAGACTCGGAACATGACTCAAAATTGCCTTATTGTCTGTCATTTTTTTTTTATCACATTTCATTATCGCCATAGTAAGTATTGTTTATTTAAAGTCAGGGTCCAAATTGTCCAAAGGCTCACCACCTGGTCAAATAACAAAACACATGCCGAAAACAACGTATTGAGTACAATAAAAGTAAAACATATGCAACTATCACAAGAAACAATTACAAACGGTAAATCAGTAAAATGTGGTCCAGATAGTGACATCTGTGTGGATTTATGAAAGCGAAAACGGTTCTTCACTAGGTTAAGGATAATTATCTCAACTTGCAATACGTTTGCAATATTTGACGGTTAGAGTTACCTTAAGTTCAATGTTACATAAAATGTTCATCCCTTGCTCGCAACCAAACTTAATTTGGGCAACTGATCCTATAGCATGGTTGATGTCCAGGTGTTGAAAACAAGGCAGGGACACAGATAGAAGCCTCCTGGGCCCCGGTGCTCTCGGAGCTAAGGGGCATCAAGAGGACGATTTATTGTGTTGTTCCGTTTTATGTCTTGGAATGTTTTGTTGTGTCTTATATGTTTCCCGCGTCGCTTATGGTGGTATCCTTCACCCATTGATTGAGCTGGCACACCGTCACGTGAGTGAAATAACCTGAACCACTAGATCAATGAAAACAAGGCACGCTTCCTATGACGTGTCCCATAATAGCTCTTACAAATAAAATATCAGAGCTGTTTACACGAGTCTCGAGTTTTACGACCGTTCCATAGACATTAATTGACGCTAAAACAGAAATAAAAAAAATGGTCTAAAAAGAACACCCGATCACCACATCACTGGAACGGAAGTGAGACTTATCCTGTATGGCCATAGATACTCTACTGAAATGCTGCACTGCAACGCCCCCTATGCTCAACCACCATAATAAACTGCGCATGTTTTTGTAATGTATGTTTAATGTGTTCACTGCATGCATATTACTAAAGGTTATCGATAAATTGAACGTATAACCATCCGATAGAAAGTCACGGGGAAAGTCAGCCATCAGAATATTTCACACCTGACATCATCTCCAACAATTTTGATTTTAAACGGAATTAGTCGGAAAGGTCTTTGTCCATATTTACTTAAAGTGTGCTAAAACAGAGTCCTCCTTAATGAAAACCTGGACATTTCGGAAAGGGTTAATCGATATATTCTACAAGAATATTATTGTTTCCAACCTGATTGTTCTGTGCTTCAGTTTGACAGCAATTAGCTAACACGTGTATTTTATTGTTTGACGGAACCCGGAATGTATCATTCTGTACCGCCTTTAAAACTGACATAGAAATTAAATAAAAGCTACTCTAAATAATGGTGAGACTAATCCTTCAAAACCAGGGACTCATTCAGGCTGCTTCAAGGGGCTGCGTAGATGTTCACATCAGGGGTGTCTTTACAGTATAAGTTTTGTCAGCATGGATTCGTCCTGATGTCGCGTCTATAGTTGGGATAATTAATAAAGGTTTACTTCAACCTGTAATATTATCTCCAAAGTTTGTGGTTTCGACCAAGCCGCTTTAATCATCGGAACTTTTGTTCATTTGTCAACCAGTGGTATCTCAGTCAGCTGGAGTTTGTGTAAGGCAGTCTGAAGTTATTCACAGAGTCTCTGAGGCGACAGCATGGAAGGACCCACAATCAGACTGGAGTGTCGTCAAGGGACCCAGGACACCGCGTAAACAGACATTATGATTAGAGTCCTGTGAAACATTAGGAAATAGGACAATATAATGTCAGGGTCAGCGAGATGTTGAAGTCATGAAAAGAACCCTGAACGTTAAAGTGGAGCGCCCTTTGGTGTAATTTTAAATATTCTATGTCAGAGGATTTTAGGTCCACTCATCATCAGACTGGATGATTTTACATGGATGTCACTCGTGTTTGTTGCGCAATCGTGTGTTTTAATGAATCTTATGTAATCTTATAAACAAAGATTTGTGTACAACTCGGTTAAACCTAACACAATACTTTCTGCCCAGTTTTTGTATTTATGTATATCTGCATTTCACTTTTAATATAATGTTACTGAAGCGCTAGCGGTCTGTTTTCCATTAGCAAGTAAACGTTATCTGTTTATCTATCTATAGACCAATGAAAGCACGAAAGGGATGCCAGCCTGCAAGTTGACCGTCCGATTATTTGAAATTGACAAGTCCAAATGTTTGTGGTGGAGTGTGTGGCAGGTCATGTGGAATATTACACATATAATTGTGTCAAGCAGAGAGGTTATAATTGTGTCAAGCGGAGAGGTGTTAATAATTCCATTGCTTTATGACTCAGTAACGTCAGAGCCTCGGGTAAATGTCAATGGCGGATATATCACGGATCGATTTTTCACACGTTAGGCGCCTCGCCGGCTTAACAGTCCTTTGATCTGAAGCTTGTTCTGTATGTAAGGCGACCCAAAGGTCGCGGAGTAAGACCGTCAAAAGCTGAACTGGCTAGAAGGGCGGAGACAGCAGGCTCCGAGGAATCAACTTCCAAAATCCATATTGTTCCTAAAAGAGTAATTCCTCTCAAGCTAGACGCCGAGAGGGACAATATCATATAGAACAGTAGAACTTGTATGTACTTGTGGCTGAAGCTATTTCTTTTATTTCAATAAAGTCATTTTGCATGAAGCTTAGTGAAAGAACTTATGACACACACCCGACTTAATACTCCCAAATAGAATCATTTTATTTTATGCGGAATACCAGATGAAGTGTGATGTAATGGCTTTCTGTGGATAGCCCGAAGCATAATGATGAGTTTCTGGTGGAAAATATCACTTTGAGATGAATCGGTCTAGTTAGCAATGAAATAACATTAAAACAGTCAATTAACACTATGCTGTCAAGATAGTGACGAGAAATGACCATTAAATATAGGAGAACTCAATGAACTTACTAAAAGCAAAGGTTAGGGTTTGTGCACATTATACTCTCATGGGTCTGCTGAAAACCAACCTCATTCATCGAAGGATCGCAGGCCGCCTGCATGGAGAAAATCCGGAGAAAGACTGCACCAGGATTTTACTGTATCAAAAGCTCTACTGCAAGGCGGATAAGGAGGGGGGTCTGCTGCTAACCTCGTTCATCGAAGGATCGCAGGCCGCCTGGAGAAAATCCGGAGAATGACTATACATCAGGACTTTACTGTATAAAAATCTCCACTTTGTAAGGCGGATAAGGGAGTGATCAGATTGAATAAATTCACTTACTTCGTTTAAGTAACATCGTTCTCGAGATAATTCCACATACACGATGGTGACTTTCCCGACCGCAAACCTATATATCGTCACCAAAGTATCAATGGCAATAACAATTGACATGTAACTAAATTGCATGGATTAAATTTTGTTTGATTGGGTTTTAACGCCGTACTTAAGGTTATTTCACTCATATGGCGACGTTGTAAGAAGTTGCCTTCTGCTGACAAGTAGAAACATACAAGAGTCAAGAGTGATTAAAATAGCTCATACAAGTAGAAACATACAAGAGTGAAGAGTGATTATAATAACTCATACAAGTAGAAACACACAAGAGTCAAGAGTGATTATAATAGCTCATACAAGTAGAAACATACAAGAGTCAAGAGTGATTAAAATAGCTCATACAAGTAGAAAAATACAAGAGTGAAGAGTGATTATAATAGCTCATACAAGTAGAAACACACAAGAGTCAAGAGTGATTATAATAGCTCATACAAGTAGAAACGTACAAGAGTCAAGAGTGATTATAATAGCTCATAGAAGTAGAAACGTACAAGAGTCAAGAGTGATTATAATAGCTCATACAAATACAAACATACGAGAGTCAAGATTGATATGACTTTGCCTAAATCAATATTTTGGTGTTTTAATAGAATCACAGAAAACATGTCCTCAATAGAACATCCGATCATTAAATTGCCGTGGAAGTGTGACAGCTCCCGAGTGACCATACTAACCATACTGAAATGATGCAATAAAATGGCTGCAGACCCTCAATCATGGTAAACTGTGCAAGTTATTGACACTTCATGTTTAATGTGTTCAATTCAGTTTTACTCCGGGGTATGGCAATAGGAAAGTAAAACCTTACGATACTCAACGAGAATATTTTATTCCGCATCATTTTCTGGTTTTAGTAACTTAAAGAAAAACAATTTCCGCATCATCTTCTGTTCTTCGTAACTTAAAGTAAAACAATGGCTTCTACGATTAAAACAAAATGAAAAGCAATAAAACCAATATGCTGAAAGGCAACTATCGCCATCTTCTGAAAGACTAGAGATTTCTGATGAATAATCTGGTCGCGATATTAAAAGAATCCCTTAGATAGAAATTCAAAGCTAGGACAGGAGCATATCGATATATTCTACCAGATACAATTATTGTTTCCAATCTCAGTGCTTGGGGCTTCATTTTGACAGCAATAGTGTAATATGTGTGTTTTATTTATAACAACAGAGAGCCTACGACTATTGGGCAGGTTAAATATGTTAAACTGAATATCGCGTTTGACCGTAAGTGTCTCACTAACATCGTAGATTCTTGAAGTCGATTCTTGGAGTTTAAAAGTAATTATCAACGTTGGTCTTACATCAAAGCTACGCCTTCCTATAGCTCCATTTTGTCAAGCAGATAACAGATCCTTACTTACTGTCGATGTGGCGGTCAAAGCGGAGCAATAATAAAATGCGAATGTTGATTTAATTTAATCTAGTCATTTCTCATACTTTGTTATAGTTTGAGTGCAGATTTTCTGGGTCGCAAGCTGTCTTGGAATAGATGTAGATATAAACCCCTTGTCGACCAGGTTACACTCGCAACGCCATACTAGGTGATTCTCTCGGGATGTTAAAGTCGCCAATCTATTCTGTCAGCCCCGTCAGAAATATTGGATACAGTTTGAAAATATAATAGGAAAGATTTGGCGCCAAACTAAACCGAATCGTCTGAGTTAGCTTCGAACATATGTGATTGGTTAACGTTGTCCCGAAAACACTATAGGTGCCATTTAACGCGAAGGTGACACTCATACTATCAAGTATGACTTTGGCGACATCGAGGCTTCAATGTAGAAGCTTCCGTTCATGAGTAGTTCACGATGTTAACCATTGAGCATTACACGGAAGTCCCCACTAACAAAACCTAGATGTCCGTTTGGTAACAACAGGTTGCGTAAAATATTACACTCTTGCACAATCTACATTATTATTGTGAAACCAATATTAGAAATGAGATGAACATGATTGCAAACATAGAATGGTAAACCAGATTGTTGTTGGTGATAATAAGTTTGCTGTTACTTTTAAGCCTTTCTAAGGTGTAACCGTTTCAATCGTTTCCCTTTTCTTTTAGGTGTGTTGAACCGTTAGATCACGCTGCATCACAATATTACATTACATTTACAACAGAACAAGGAAACGCGAAGAAAATGTGTAATGCTTATGGAAAAATAATAAGAAAAAGTCAGTGTAGAAACAAATTGATTTTCGTTATCAGATATCTCATGTTACAGAAGATGTCCAGTTTTTATCCAGGCGACTGAGATCCCAGTTCCTACAATCCCGGCTTCTAATTCAATTATCTATACAATTCGGGGTATTTCCTTCCTAATTGACCGGTTAATGCGATGTAATACCATTAAATCAATAGGCGTAAGGATAGAGCACCGATAAGTCCCTGTGTCCAGACCTCGCTTAGATCCGGATTTTCTATTTGAATCGATTAAGCTTCGACCGAGAAGTCATAAACGTCAAAGACGTTGGGAATATATAATTAAATAAAATAATAATGTTAACTTAGTAAATAAAAGGCCCTATTGACCTGGGCACTCTCGTTACGTTGGGTCGCAGATTGACGTTAGCAGGGAATTCGAGGCAATAATGTACTTTAAATTTTAACAGCGTTTTCATCAATTCTCTTCGTCACTTTGCCTTGCAGTGGACTTGATTGCAACGAACGCTTTCTGTGGTTGTTTGGAATATTTAAACCTACGACTATTCCAAACATCTGACGGGGTGCTAGTCCAAAGGGTGAGGGAAACCCGCTGGACGACATGGGCAACATTCAAGACAACACAGGACTCTCATAGGAAGCAAGCATATAGGATACAGCAACAGATCGGCTGCATGCCCTTGATCTCAAGGAATCCTGTGGTCAGTGTAACAGTTTATTGATATATTTTATTAGCCTGCTACGAATCACTCACGCCGATACATCGGTAAACGTCCGTATGCTAGAGAAAACGACCGGGAGATATATCATTTATCATTCCAATGTGTGTTGTTAAGGCCATTTTTGGTCACTATCTTAACAACGTCCTATTTCTTACCCACAAATGCACTAGTTGGCGGCAATGTTTTTTCAACCATTGTTCCGATTTACTTTCGGTGCTTGGTCATCGACTTAATTACTCATTGATGACATATTGAACAGAGCGCCCCTGGTAAATGTCTACCAATCACTCTCCAGTGCTTCCGTCCGTCTCTGTTCAGAAATACCTTTTAAATCCTACAATGCTTTTATTCTTATTAATTTGACGGGCGGTCGTGTAGGGAGTATCAGAACATATCCGCCATAGAACATGTCTCAATTAGGCCACGTAAAACAAAGACGCCATTAGACCTGAAGACGCGAGGCGATATCCGGTGGTAATAATTTACCACATGCTGTTTTCTTGGGATGATTATTTCTTCGCGTGTCTTGTTGTCCTCTCTCTTAATTCTGATGTAAGACTGATTGCCGCTCTACAGCTTGTCTCGAGCGTCATTGATTTATCAGCTTTAAACTTTTTAACGGTGATTTTAGAAAAAAATTTTTTTAGCAAATACTTGCATTCAGTCATCTAACGCAAAACACCTATGTATTTCTACAATTTGTATCCATCCGAAAAAATTCCACAGTTGTTTTGGCTTTTCTGTCTTTTCTCAATTTTCCCGTTCAACCCTGAAATATGGAATTAGGTTCATCCGAGAAATTTCAATTTTGTTAAGGTGAAAATTTTGGTGAAGGAAAAACGTTGGTGTATGAACTTATACTTATGACAGCTGACATAATGGTTGAGGCTTGTAGAGAGATCGGTCAGATAAATCTTTGATTATAGGTGACGTGGAAATCACAACATGGACGAGATGGACATTTCTTATACCTCTATATAGACACTGACAGTTCCTTCCAAACTTTCCAAACCTTCCAGACCGTGATATAAAAGCAATCTCAGAGTAAGTCCTCTGACCTCGGTTTACCTGAGAATTATCTGTAGTCTCTCTGCAGACCCCCACGAGACACACAACCCAGCTCTGGATCACAGCCATGTAATCCCTAGTAATTTAGAGCCACGAAACGGGCAGCTTTGGTGTACCTCAACAGATTCGAGTAAAAGAATAATATATATGTGATTGTCCTATTGTAGATATTGACAACACTGGTGGTGGAGGTTATGTAATGTTAAGTTGTACTTGGACGGATGGTAACTCAGAATAAGGTGAGTTCCTGGGAGGAGCCTCCTGTACCCAGGTGCTAATGCTAATGGCAATCAGGAAGCCGATTCGTTGTGGTGTCCGGTTTTTCGTGTAAAACCTCTATGAAACAAACACACCTGGAATGAAATGAACAAACTGACAAGTGTGCTATGAAAACATCAATGTTTCTTTTTCATTATTTTTTCTTGTAGCGGTAACTGTTCTTCATCAAATTACAGAATATTCTGGATAGCTATATAATTATAGACTGGAACCCATTGTAATGTTATGCTTTCAAATTCACTTAGCCATTGACCATACTTCAATTTACACATTTGACATCTAGAATATGCAATTAAAACAGGCGCAGTTTATTATAATCGATGAATATCGAGGGTCTTTGGCATTTTTAAAGTGGCATTAAGTCGCCCCAAGATTCTAGATTAATGTGGAAGTTGATTGTAACCCGGATGAGAACGATTTATAACTCTATATTTATACTAACAAACCAGTCAGTCCCGACCACAGCCTCAGTCTCGATCTCAAGGAGACACACTCACACAATCCAGGTTTGGATCAGCGGGATATAATCCCGACTTCACAACCCGGAGAAAGAGAGGAAATATCGAGAAAAGGCGCAGCCTTGTAGACTTTTAATTGTTGAGAAAACAACACCCACAAAAATAAATAACTGGTGGATTTTCAACTGGGTATAGTGATAAGCGACGTTTCGGCCTCGTTTCATGCTAAGACAGCTTTCAAGCTATGATTACAAATCTCAACCATCGAAGTTATGCTTTTTTGTTATTTTCCCATACATGCAGCTTCTAAATGCCGCTTACAGAAGTTGTTGAGAAATTGTTTTGACTCCTATCGAGACATGTCTGCGTGAGACCGTTAACTTCTTTTTCAGTTTTACTAATTTTTTAAAATAAACTTTCCCTTACCCTATCATAAGAGGTTACTGTTGTCTTTTGCATAGTTGATCTAGACTAAAATGCTAGCCATCTGTGAGCCAGAATGACAAGTCTGCCATGAAGCCGCCAACGTCCGTAAAACAGTTTTATTGACAAAAGGTCATTTTCGAAGGCGACACAGGGTGATACATCCGGATAACACAAGACAATAAAATACACATATTGGTTTACAGCTGTCACACTGAAGCCATGTGCAGACAATAATTGCCTAGTAGGACATATCGATAACCCTTTTTCCAAGCTTTATGTTTAAGTTTAAGAGAACCCTTGTATAACATCTCCCGATTTGTTATCCGATGCTCAAGACCACGTTCTTTATTGTATTTTGTCGGTAAAACAAGTAACTTAAGTTTTATTTTCGAAACAAATTCTAGTTAACCATCATTAAGCTTTTATCCATCGAGACTTTCTTTCGAAAATCCGAGACAACAATAAAATGTAAAGTATATCATGATGGTAGGACATCGGGTGTCCTTTGTTGTTGTATTGCTCAATTTAAGTGGTCACATGGGATAAGTCACCCTGCCATTGCATTACAATGATTGGATGTACTTTATAGGACTTTCATTTGCCTTTTGTTAAAAATGATATTATTTGTTGTAAGTAAAACCATATATAACTCCGGACTCGTGTTACATCACTTATGTGTTTACATAAATGAGGTATTGTTGGGTTTACTCTCCTTGTTTAGCCTTCATAGTTTTCAACACACTTATTACCACTAATGCGCATGACCCCACCAGCAATCGAGCAAACAAAACGTTGCCTGGCAGGATAGATGAGGCCTGTTCAATAGGCCGAGCAGCTACATGAGCGCTTCTCGGGCCTTTTTCAAGCGATATACGACTCTATTGAACGAAAAGGAGTGCTCGCTCATCCCTCGATAAATAATACAAAATGGCGACCCCTATAACACAGGTAATTTGTGACGTCATGTTTCTAAACGCATTTGCTAGCTTGGCGAACCACCTCGGATGACTGCTAGCGAGCGCTCGTGGTTGCTCTGGCTAGCAGTGTCGTCTAAAAGAGGGTGCTACGGAGGGACCGCGACCGCTCGGCTTATTGAACAGGCCTCATGGTATGGACTGAGCTTCTGATGCTAACCATAAGATGAACCGGGTTTGTTTGGGGGCGGGGGGGGGGGGGGGTTCTATAGTTAACACTAGGATATTGTTAGGGCACGTTATGGTATAAGGGATGTGGTTAAGGTTTTAGGCCGTAATCATATCCCATAGCGTCACGTCATGGCCTAGTAGTCAACCATGCAATGTTCTGTTTGAGATTCGGTCTTTGGTCATCTACCTTATTACTCAATGGTGACGGATTGAACAAAGTGCCCCCTGGTGAATGTTTATAAATCACTCTCAACGAAGGATAATTTCCGGTGCTCTCTTTTCAGTGGTGCCTTTTAAATCCTACAAGGCTTTTGTTCTTATTAATTTGACGGGCTGTCTTGAAGGGTGTAACAGAACATATCCGCAGTAAAATATATCTCATTTAGGCCACATAGGACAAAAACGCTGTTAGACAACAAGACGCAAGTCGAAATCCGGTGGCAATAATTTACCAGTCTCTTTTCTGATTATTTCTTCACGTGTCTTCGGTCAAAAATTATGATGTTAAACTGAAGCCGTATACTACATACTACCGCTTGTCTCGGGCGCCAGTGTTTTATCAGCATGTAGGTTCTTCATTAATTATGGTCTCATAGCTGTTTTTGCATTTATTTGTCGTCAGTTTTAAATCTCAAATTACAACTACGTGCATAATGATTCGACAATTTGATTTAAATCATTGTCCACAATGGTTTTGAAATAAATCGAAATATTTTGATTTGATACTTTTTACGTCGTAAATATTGTCTGAGTAAG
>JAVFBZ010008568.1:0-30609 GCA_032466195.1 Katharina tunicata
AAATTGACTTTATCCTCGCTTATCATTTCAGTTTCACGGAGTTTTACAAGCGTAAAGGACTTCAGATGGAATTTTAACAGCTTAGTTTCGAGCCTTAATAGCCTATGTCGAGTTCTTGAGCTACAATAAAGCTTCAGTATTAAACCCATGGTGTTACTTGAGTGCCTTCCTGCGTACCTGCGACAACGTCAACGGATGTCTGTCAGAATTTAGTATCTGCGCTGGCAGCGGCCGTTATAGACATAAATAACAAAAATAACTGGTTAACATCGGCTTGAAAACATTTAGCATCGAAGCAAAAATCAATAATCAGCGCAAAAAAAGCCTCTGTATGTTAGCCGTGATCTGATTGGCTGTGTTACTGTCTGAGAGCCAATTAAACGAGCCATTGTATGGCTCTTCAACAGCCTGCAGATTTTTGACAGTTTGCAAGATGTCCAGCAGTCTGATTTACCTGCATAACTTTACAGAAAACTTTACCTTTCCTATTTCTTTTGAGACAGGATTGGCAATTAGTGACTTCACATGGCGCGCTAAAGGATTAGTTATTTGTTCTGAGCGAAGGCATGCTGATGGCTTGACAAAGTTTAAGCTACAACAACAACACTGTGGTGCAATGTAAGTCCCAGATCATTCAACTACCCGCTGAGTATTGCAGGTTGGTTTGATAGCGATACTATTCGGTGCATTTGTATAATAAAATTGGGGGACATGGCATGGGTCGCGTTATAACTGACTCCGCGCTATATCGTGGCGCATTATAGCGTGGCTACACTGTATGACTTGATAAGCATATGATACTTGATAAGCAAAAATCAACAACCGAAGATAAATTTTTTATGGTTCTATCTGTAACATTGGCCATAAGTTTATTTTACGTTTTATAGTTGTATATACTATATAACACAACGTACATAATATAATTTAAATTATGCATATTATCATAGCTTCACAATATTCTAATGTTGTTTGGTTGTACATTTAAATTATTTAACGCTATTATCAGTTAATCGCGTATATAAAAAAACGCCACAATTTGAATTTCAGTAACGTATTATTTTTTACGTCATAATTGAATGTCATACTTAGTTAGTAACCAGAATGAGACGTCATTTGTTGTTAGTAACTGGGATGTAACGTCAACATGACGTTGACTATGTCACAATAGTGTTTCATGGTTCTTATTGTTATCTATATTAAACGGTTTATTTTAAAATGTATATCATTCGCTTGATAACGGTCTCAGGACCAAAACGTCGCTTTGCTTCTCAGGGGGCGGTGTCATGTTGGGAAATAAAAGATACAAATGAGCCAACAAGTCATACTGATATATACTGATGCTTCGATGTTGACCGACAAACCCGCAGGCATGAAGTTAGACCGACAACCCGACACTGGAACATGCCGTGATACTGGGTTATTGAGAGAGACGGTAGCTGCAGAAAACCGATTAAACCAAACAAATTAAGCTATTGAATTAACTACTGACGACAATGCTGCAACTGTGACAAAACATTAACATCAGACAGCGAACCAGGAACCAAAAGTGATGAATGAGACTAGAAACCCTGGACCAAGCCAACAACTGGTACACTGGACGGTGTGCGGAGACCCACTTCCGGAACACGCTTGATAAAAGTACCGGAATCCAAACCAAAAAAAAAGAAGACACCGGAACAGGAACCCTATAGAGACCGGAAGAGACAGGAATACCCCAAACCGGAAATTGATGGCTTACCAGAACTGACAAACTAGAATACGGAACCAGAAACCGAGGACCTAAAGCTGCGGGAGAGGCCAGAAGGAGGAGACCGGAACTCGGCACACATACCCCATGGGACGTCACCGGCAAAACAGAAGGTCTAATATGTTGCAGACCGGAAGTGCCAACAGTCGAAACCGGAACCTTTATCTAACGAAAACCTGAAGAGGCAGGAAGTTGAGGAAGTGGTCCAATATGTCGTAAACTAGAAATGCCAACAGCCGAAACCGGAAACTCGAAACTCGTTCGGACCAAAACCGGAAGAGGCAGGAAGTTGAGGGGAAATGGAAGGCTGAACCGACGACACCTGCTTACGGAAATCAAGAGGAAACTGAACCCCTGACCCCCTAGCTCCACAGGAGACCTGTAGGAATCACAGAAAACATCTATAAATGATTTTCCATTCCCTCAAATGCCAGACTGAATTCCGTGAAACTTTTTCTTTGTTGCACATATGCATATGGAGATGAATTTAATACCCAATTTTCAAAAGCCAGAGATAAATAGTAATGGAGATACAACCAAAACATGGCATAGACAAACATTTTTGATGGTCACCTAATTTGCACAATTTTCCATTGTGCATAAAGAGTTTTACATTGCACATATAAATAGAGAGAAGAATGTTGTGCATCAGTTTCAAAACAATATTTTAAATTGTGAGATATGGCTCGGACAAAAAAACACCCCCAAAACTAACTGCTAATTAATGTGAAAATTTGCCTAATTCTGTGATATTTCCATTTTGCACATCTATATATGAAAAAGAACGTAATATGTAAGTTTCAAAGCCTACGTTAAATAGCAACCAAGATACAGCTGACAGGTTTCATGAACAGAACAATTAAAATCAATATGCCCCACCCCACTCTTATTAGAGGTTGGCATAAATAGACTTGCTATGTGCAGCTGTAATAGTATTACATGGTCTGTTGGAGGCTAACTCATGTGACCACCTGCCAGTATTATGGTGGAGGAAACATAACATGGTTCCGACATCAGGCTCACATTTGTAGTAATTTGGATCAGGAACCAATATTCCAAAATATTAAAGGAAATACATACCAGACATAAATTTCATCCACCTTCAGTTTTATTTGGCATGAAAATGGGAAAGTTTATATTTGTGTTCAAAGAAAAAAAAAAGAAATTGATTTGTCAACCAGCTATATTGTACTGAAACTGAAGGATATATGAATTTTAAGATATTTTTCTGATCACATGAACAAATAGCTTTTTCTACGCTTGTTTTAAAACGGAAAGTGAGATAAACATTCATGGTTTATTTTCCCAGAAAAAAAACAGGAATTTGGGATCAGGGTGAAGATAAGTAAAAAGTTTTCATTTTAAGTATTTAATAGCTGTTTTAATAATAGCAACAAGATATTTGCAACTTTAATCATGGTTCACACTTGTAAAAGATATAGAACATTACATCTTTTGATTTACCTTACAACATTTATTTGATAAGACGCCCAGATCAAAATATTGAGTGCCATAAATGTATACCTTGAATTAAACTAAATCAAACACTATACATTCATAAATACTGCCAACTATATATATGGAAAACTAAGTAAAGTATCAAACAAAGATATTTAAATTGAGTTTATTCATTCAGATTAGGTATAAAATAACATAAGATTAGAAATGTCTTTGTAATTATATATATTTTTGTCAAGAGTAATCACACTGGCACAGGGATATCGACTAATTAAAGCCTAAACGCATAAAAACAGTTTTTTTTTACAAGTGATATCAAAATATTAACTAAAAATCCCAGAGGCCTGTGTGTATCTTTATTTTTTAAATCTGAGCTTGATGTTGAATGAATTTAAATGTAATTATTTCCAGTAATGAAGGAATGAACCTTAATACATGCAAACAATGAAACCAAACTAAAAGGCTGACATTATTTTGTCTCTGACCGAGTTTAATTAGTGTTAGAACCATTGAAAGAGTGACATTACAATTTACACAGAGTGCCAACTCATGTTCATACTCATACATTTACTTTTTTAAAGACAAATATAAAACTAAGGTGTTAGTACCATCGAAAGAAGATTGAGGAAGCACTTGAATAAAATTGAATACATAATCTGATTAGTGGTTAAGTTTAGATCCGTTTCCAGCTCCGATAACAAATATAGATAGCATGTATAGTATATATATATTAGTATGTTAAAGCACTGAGAACTATTCTCAAATGAAGACAAAAAATCAGGATAGAAGACTGAGCAGAGAGCAGTTTTATTGTTCAATCATCAGCATTAGTTCCACTGGCTTCCACACCCTTTCCTTGGTTTTCATTAGGAATACTAAAATCGACAGACTTGCTTGAGGAATCAAAAACGCCTTGTGTTTCCACATTTTCATAGGGTAATTCCTCTGGGTCATCCTGTGTGTCATCATAATATTGACGCTGGTCACTGAAAAACGCTGTCTTTTCGGAAGTACTGTTAAGAGGAAGTTCCGACACCCCATGCCCTATAAGATCATCATATGTTTGATCCAGGTTATCAATATTTGCTCCACCATCAGGCACCAGACTCTTTGATGGTGTAGGACTGGCAGAGTGATCTAGTTCAGGGTTAGCTGAGAGAGGTGGGGTTGAATTTGATAGGTTGTTTTCTGCATCGTCATAAGTATTTCCTTCACTTTGGGTGGTTTCGTAAGTGTTGAAGTCTTGTTCAATTGGACTCTCATATGTCATGAATGGAGCTTCATAAGTGGTTGGTTCTGGCTGGTCTTCAGCTATGAACTGGGCTGGTTCTGCTCCATTTCGTGCAGCATATGAAGCTGGTTCTGCATCAAAACTGTCCTGTTCTGGCCCAAAACAATCTTCATCCATTGTTTCTGGTTTGGCACCTGGATCATCGTGTGGATATCCACTGAGAAACTCTTGTTCAAAGTCATTATCTGGAGCTGTGTTAGTTTCAGTTTCCTCTGCCTGATTCCCAGAGCCATGGTTGTCAGCATTCTCGTATAGCTGAGAGTTATCATTGTATGCATCCTGTCTCTTGAACTCATTCTCTAAAGAATTTAAGATAGATTCAGGAATATCAAAAGAGTAAGTAGCCTTCTGAAGGCTTGGTACTCCTTTCTTCGGCTTGAATGTCTTAGCTTTCTTCTCATAATGTTTGATTATGTCCTGGTCTGTAGGGCATGTCTTCTGGAAGGCATCCGTCTTGTAAGTCTCATAGAGATAACGCCAAACATAAAACAAATCTTCTGGTATCTCAAAATCAGCAAATTCCTGCAACAGCAGATAACAATGAAAATGTAATTGAAGTTCATTATATTTAAAATATTCCGGTTTATTGCTTGTGGTTAAACAATGTCTGTCTACAACAAGATAATTTCAACTGTGGCAGTGAGGAAAAGTGAAAGCAAGATAAGCCTAAAATGAAACCACCATTCAATGATATATAAGCCTTGCCTTCTGTCTATCTCTCATCCATCCTCCCCACATTTAGATTATATACAAAAAGCTTTATTATGGAGGATGCATAAAAAAAAAGAAGAAGATAAACAAGAACATACCCTGCCAGCCACTTTAATATGGTGTATTCTTGGCATCAAATAGCAGTCCCCGTAGGTGATCACATTATTAATCACATAAATTTGATCCTCTCCTTCTAAGAAGCGATTCAGTTTCTCTAGATGAACTACAAGTCTATGACGTCCCTGATCATTACCAAGATGGAGGAAAGCATTGAAGTGCTGAAAACACAAACACACTGTAAATCATGTTTTAACCCAGTTATTAATTATTTTAAATGTAAGGCATTCAAGTTCATAACTGTAGACAATGACACATAACATCAGAAATTGTTAAAGGGATGGGCAGTTAAAGAAATAACTGTTAACAAATAAACAGAGTTACTATTTAGTTTTGCATTGCAATAAGCCAACCCTGTGTAGGTAGGATGCGTTTGCAACGGTGGAAAAAATATTATGTACAACCAAATATCCGCGTTGACAACGCAACCATAGTGGCCTTTCCATGACATTATTGGGATATGGCTCTCCAGTCAGAGCTGTAAAAAAAAAGTTGTGACATGTAGCGCAACCCAGTGGCAATAAAAGCAAAGCAAACCATACTAGATGGTGGATAAAAATGACTGCCTTACGTACAGTTCAGAAGAAGGACCAAGAAAAATGCTGTTTTATAGCGAAGAGAAAAACAGAAGCGAGTGACGAAGGCAGCAACACAGAAAAGGAAAGCGAAGAGGATTCAACTGTACCGATAAATTGACTGGAAAATGAGGATCTGACTTTATGCACTTGCAGCCTATGTTCAAAGGCACATTGAATCCGGGGAATCGAATGTCTGTGCCTTCGTGAAAAGTCAGCCAGTAGCAAATTTACAGTCTCAGATGGTAAGCATTTACTTAATATATTTGTCATGGTGAAAGCACTGCCTGTAAAAAATGATTATATGATTATAAAAATAAAAATTCAAGAGCTTTGTTATATTCTCCAATTTAATATGGACACAAAGGACAATACAGTCCTAGCCTTTTAAAGACAAGCTATAGGCTAATTCTTTGTCATTTATAGAATGAGGATAGCAGCTATATTGATAAAATATTAATATAGTCTCAAGTAGTATGAATTGCCTGATGTAGTTGTTGGTCTTCTAGCTCACAGTAGGGTTATACCTTTGTTGTCAGCAACAGAGTATCTTATCTTATCTGTTTTGTCTTTCAGAAAACACCACGAAGGTAAAAAAAAATAAAGAACTGTAGACATTGACAAGCATCATAGATCATAATTAAACAACAGGAACAGTTAATTTACTCTGCCAAGACTTAATTTGTATTCATGGCAGCGTTATTGGCGAGTGGAACTATGAAAATCCCAGAGTCATTTTTTTTCAGTTTCTTGTGCTATAAATTTGCACAGTAGTTCGTCACAGCACATTTTGGGTCGTGTGCTTATCTTTTATTTTTTTTGCTGCCAGTGACATCAAGGGTGATTTATTCCTTTGCGCAGTTGGGGTGGCACAAAAGCCCAATCAAACATATCTTAGTATTTATTCGACAGTGTTGTGATGCTATTTTACAATTGCTAGTATTCACAAACTATGGTCACTGGTGTAGAAAAATTAAGACCAGATTTTTCTTTTTCTTTACATTTCAGGGGCCTACACTATGCTACCTTAAAGCAATGTACATGTAAAATGTGTATAGAAAACTGGGTCAAAGACGCTGATTAGTTGTTATTCCTTGATGTGTGACACAAAACAAAATAAGATATACTTTTCCAATAGGGGAGGTGTATGACTGTTTTTTACAGAATAGCATACCCTCTGGATAAGGGAAGTATGTTTCCAGATTCCATGCTGTCATACGGAGCACTGGAGGAACATTATCTTTCCAACAGCAAAAACACATAAGTGACTTCACATTATATTGTTGTGCTAATGGTGTCATATAAGTCAAATAACCTTGAGCACGGTTTTAAGCCCCACTCTCTCAATCAACAGAGTAGCATGGAACTTTCTCATTTATATTTACAAACAGTTTGCATTTTCATTGTCATAGATTTTTTATGAATAAAAATCACATCAGTATCTTCAAAAGTGACATTTATAAGTTAGTTATACAATAACACAGGAAAACTACTATGTGTTAACTTCTCATTTATTTGGTGTTGGAACTAATACAATTTTCAACATCAAGTCCATGACATTCTGAAGATTTAGTTTCTGGAAAGCGGTGTAAGTTGTTCAATTGACAGATAGTTGTGTGGGTCTTGGAAGTTGATCTTGATGGAGTTCAATCTCTGAAGTTTTTTCAACTTTGCAACATTTTTGCCATGCCTTCAGGGCCTTTAAATTCTGTCTTCAGTGTACACATATGACACTTTGTCAGAACGTATTTGGTGGATAGAACATATTGTTTTCATCTTTTAAACAGAATACAACTGCCATCATTGTGTTGGATTTTCTTCGTTGTGTTGGATTTTCTTCCATTGAGTTGTTACAGTCAAAGGCTGCTAACATAAGCCTTCCGCACATTGCTGAAGAGAAAAAAAAATTGTGGTTACTCAGTTCTCAAACTTTTATCACTTACAACTGAAAAGCTGATTATTTTCTAAATCTATGTGTTTTAGATGACCAAGAGATAAATGTGTTTCCTTCATAATAGAGGTATACACATAAACATATAGAACAGTGAGTGCACAGACCAAAGGGAAACAAAAAGAAAATAGCTAAACAGGCTCCAAATGCTTGATTTTGTTCTAGGCAATAAGAAGACAATGTACCCCAAAACATATTATGTTTTATAAATCTAGAGAGAAAAACAGATAATCCTCAACTGGTGCCATCTACCGACCAACCTTACATATTGGTTATTCCAGTCACTAAGTTTGAAATAAAATCAGACTTTCTTTTATTTATTTATTTTTTGATTGGGGTTTTACACCATACTTACGGTTATTTCACTCATATCAGCATGCCGGCCCAATCAAGGGAGGTGCACAGGAGGCTTTAAACCACACTTGCCTTTTTATTATGTATAAAAAAAGTTTGTAGTTTGTTTGAATGGGGTTTTACGCTGTACTTTAGGTTATTTCACTCATATGACAGCCTGCCAGCCAACGGGAGGAGACAAAACACCCAAGATTCACAGACAACCTAGAGGACACCACAAACCATTTACCGGAAGAAAAAAAAAAAAAAAATAAAAAAAAAAAAAAAAAAAATAGGACGCCACAGCACTTCAGCTTCCAGACGACCCCAACCACCCGCAAAATGTTTAGTTATCGTATTATTTCCAGAACTAGCTTACTATTTCAAAACACCCAAGATGACGCAGACAACATAGAAGACACCACGAACCATTCACAGTGCGAAAAAAAACAAAAAAACAGGACACCACAGCACTTCGGCTTCCAGACGACCCTAATAGGCTCCCACCCAATCACCCGCAAAATCTTTAGTAATAGTATTATTTCCAGAACTCCCTTATTACTTACATTCTTATTTACTTTTAAAAGGTTTCACTTGTGTGAAACAGATTTGCAGCCAGACAGGTGTTTATTATTTGCTTGCAATAAAATTACTACTGTAACATGTTCAGCCACCAGAAAAAAATATGACCTATCTTGCCAATTAATGATAAAAAAACATTACTAGATAAAAACTTCATGTACAAAATAAAACTCCCAATATCATAATTCCATCAAGGGTTTTTACACATGCTGATTACTATCTGTAACAGCTTAACATTAAAAAAGTTAACATACTTCTTGTAAGTACAAATAAATTAATTAAATTTAATTGTTTAAATTTTTAAAAAATTAAGTGGTAATATTAGTTTAGCCTACCTTTGGGACAGAAGAATGTTATTGTTGTTGTTCTTCACCCTCAGAGAGTAACTAAAACAAAAGGTTAAACTAATAAACCTATGAAATGTATAAACCAATTTATAATGTCAAATTTGATCAGGGTTGGTCAGGTATGTTCATTTGACCAGTGTGCTATTTATTTTCAATGAGCCTTGACAATTGATATGATTGTATTAACATATATTTTACAAAGAAGCAAATCACCCAGTCGAACACAAAATGAACTCCCCTCAACACTAAACAATATAATTACATAAGACAGATTTTTTAGGCATGTAGCTTATTTTGTGGTTGTAGCAGTAAGTGCATATAAGAACTGGGCATCGAGTTGGATTTTTAAATACAATCACGTAGAAAAAAACTGGCAACATGCAAAAATCTTGATACCTTATGTTATGTAGATGCAGGTTTTCTCACTACCTTGGATATTAAAAGTTTTCTAATTATGGCATCTGGCTTTAGTCGTCTTCTTATCGGATTGCCGGACCCCACAATCTGTGATATCATGTGCATCTGGAAACAATCCTTCAGAAAGTGTACTAAAGATATTCTGGAGTGAGCCGAGACGACAAATCTTTCTGTTCCAAGTTGTGCAGCCCATGCACTGCCTCTTCAAATCTGTTTTCCCTTTCCCCACCGACTGGTTGTCAGTCTACCAGCGAACATGTAGGCATATTTGTGGAATTCTGTATACCCCCAGGCATTCCTTGAGTATGAAGCAATCACAGCATTTTTAGTTACAAAGCAATAGACGATTAAACTGGACAAAATCACACAAAACAGCTCACTCCTTATCTCGCATATATGATCTGTGTATTCATCTGTCAGCCTTTATCCCTTTGACATCACCGGAATGTATGATATAAGCATTCTGCTTGGCTAGAGCTCTGAAAGGCTAAAATAGATGGCAACTATTTTGAACTTGGTGCAGATCAAACAACCGTGTATTTTCTGTACTGCCATGCGTGGTAATTACACGCGAAAACAAAATTGTGTTGGAAAGAGACAGTAACAGTCTTTCACATGGTGTGCATCAATTGCTTGAACTTTTCCTCACTTAAGAAATTGTTTTCCTGGTAAAAATTTTACCACATAATTCTTTTTCCTCTTTTTTGACAGGAATTAGTTAGGCCTATTTAATTACATGGTCAGTTCAGTTTAAGTGTGGTGACATTTTGCAGAACAAATCTGAACCATTTTCTATTGAAAACATATTATTTTCACAGGTGTGACTTAGTTTGATACAATGATTGATATTTATCACCGTGCTCAAGGTATTTCACTTATTTGACGGCGCTGTATTCCAACAGTGGACAGCAATTTCACACAATCATGAAATGTAAAATCAGGTTAGTGTTATCACTGTTGGAAAGATAATGTTCCTCTAGGTGTGACTGTGTTCCAACACTAAAAACATTCAAGTGCCGTTTTACTTACAAAGTACCATCCTCTTGCCCACAGGCAATGACTGCAAAAAGTGATGTTATCTTAATAACTTTTATCATGGAGGTTAATATTCAAGGAGACCCAAATCTGTTAGGGATTCAGACTAGCCCAGCTTAGGCATCTGCGTTTATGTTGGAAGGCCTTCAAGTGACAGAAATCTTCGACAATCGATGTGTGATTCTGCCAGCTAATGCCGTTTATGATGTGTGAAGGAAAACACCAAGAATGACGCTGGCAACATGCAAGACAGAACAAAACATATACTTAACATTAACAAAACAGGAAACCACAAACAATTTGGCATCCAATGTCCCTTAGTTCAGAGAACACCAGGGCAATGGAGGCTCCCACCCAACAGCCCGCACATTTTAGTGATTCAGAGTTGAACAGAATTTGTTGAAGTACAAACAAAGCTCCCCTGACCACATCTGCTAATCCGATACATTCCCATTTGTGTTGAAATCCTACATAGTACACTTTAATGTAGCAGAGTTGTGTTTCCTTCTGTTCATAACTTTTTGATTTTATGAAGTACTGTGGGCACTGAAGAAATATATATTTTCTATTTTCTAAAAAACAACTTGACTCGAGCGGCAGAATTTTTGTTTGAGACAAGATGTATGAAAACTTGTGTGTCAGAAAGAAAAATTTTGCCCTAGATCTTAAGAACGCCTTTTCAGGACATGAATCAGACTTTAAAGCATACAAGAAAGGTTTGTGCTTCTCTGGCCATTGCAACTTATTATGGTCCACTAACTATTTTTTAGTCAAAGCAATGAACAATAAAAAGTAAGATTACTCTTGGTGAAGAGTTTGTTTGTGAGGTACAAAAGTTGCCAGATATGAATAGGACAATGCATACACTGTTTGTGTTTGTGATCCGGCAGTGAATCCGTACGATAAGATCTTAAGAGATTTGCGCTTTACATACTGGGCCCTTGTATGCAGTTTAGATGTTTTGAAAAACACATTGCTCGTGTAATAATAACTACTTTATTTCAGGAAGATATAAGCGCAATACAATTGACAGCCTTCTTAATAAACATTATGGTAGTTAGCCTCTCACATTGTTTGATTGGGGTTTTAATCTGCACTCAAGTCCCCTCACATTGAAGTGTTAGACTAAATAAGATAAAAATTAAAGAGAATTCATATTATTTCATGCACAATGTATCTGAATAAAAGGGTTATTGCAAGGTTCGTTAACATATTGATGTTTCTGGTGTATCAAGGCGTTGGTATATTCACAAACAAATTCTCTGAATATGTATAGCACAGTTCCATTTAAGACAGCTGGTTTGTTCATGAGAAGGTAATTAATATAATTTTGGGTTTGTAATTATCTACTGTAATCATTCTGTTTCTATATTATTATTATGCCAGGCTATACCACCCAAACTACTTTAGCGGAAGAGTTCAAACTTTACACAAATGAGCCCTGCCATATGAATAAAATACCTTTTTTCCTTTCTAGGTTAGATGGTTTGGCCGCCATCTTGGGTTATCTTACTTTTTTTTTTATTAAAAATTAGAATATTTTTCTTTCAACTGATTAACGGACAAAGCATAAATTTTTCTATATGTTAACAACAATGCTGTATTGAGTTTGAGCAGTACGTTTGACCTTCTTTAACTTTACACTCATTATGACGTAAAGTAATGGGTGAAAATAAAAACTTTTAGAAATGAAAGTTTTACTGATTGTTTTATTATTATCTTGGCTGGGGTTCAAATCAGCGATTATATTGTTTGGATGTGTTTAAAACTTTTTGAGATATATACCCAATGTTTAGAAGTTTTTGAGATATACCCAATGTATAACACTTTTTGAGATATACCCAAAAAACGATTTTGACACGCAAACTTCATCAAGCTGTTGCAGGAAAACTTAGATTTTCATGTAGGTCAGATAACAGTATCTGGTATTTCTCACCGGTTTCCTCTATAGCTTTTAAAACTGGAACAATTATTTTCAGTGTCAACTATCCTGTACTATTTATTGTATATACCCCCAGTAAGCTTTACCTTAAAGCCGCACTTTGTTTTTCTTCTCTTTGATGCTTCAGTCCCACACTCTTAAACATTAAATAGTCTGTGTACTTTATTACAGTTTTCTGTTATTTTAACTGGTTAAAGATTTTACACTGATGCACCTTGGCCCAAATCTGTTTAACAGCTTTAATAAGGAGTTCTGAGCTTTCAGGTCAGAAACCCTATTGAAATTGAAGAGATTATTATTAGGGGTTCTGAGCTTTCAGGTCAAAAACCCTTTTGAAATCAAAGATTATTATTATTTTTATTATTATTATTATTGTATAGGGGTTCTGTGCTTTCAGGTCAGAAACCCTATTGAAATCGAAGAGATTATTATTAATAGCTCAGGAACTGCTGAAGATATCAAGTTCAAAACTTCACAGTTGATAGTTTATGCACATGGGAAAAACAGTTTCATAAAATTGCATCACGTGACTTGGCGGCCATTTTGAGATTTCAACAAATTCTTTAAAAACCTATTTGCCTAACACATCTAAATCGATCACATTGAAACTCGCGACACATGTACTTTGACCCAAAGCGAATAACTTTATCAGAACACATCTTTAAATTTTACGCAAATTATTCCAAAATAGCCGGTGAAAGAAGTAGGTCAAAGATAGAATTTGTCGTATTAAACCACACAAAGTATTTTTAGATGCAGAATGGCATCACAAATATGATGAGCTATTTTTATATAATCGCAGATTTCGAACGTCTGAACAATGGCACAGTGGTATCGTGGTGGATTTTTAACCAGGCGGTTTGGGTTTGATCCTTTGCCATGACATGCATCTTATTTTATCGCCTTGTATATTTTTTTTCTTTACTTTAATCTTCAAAAATGCATCCTATTTTATCGCCTTGTATATTTTTTTCCTTTACTTAAATCGCGCAGATGTATTTTTGCAAACTGAAATAAAGAAATAAAATGCATTGAAACATTTCTTTTTGTTTTTTTATTATTATTATTTTATCCTCTGTTTTGCCTGATATAGATAAGACTTCAAGTTCAAAATTTGTCAGTTGGCAGTTCCAAGCGGGGGACAAACAGTGACACGGTTTTCATGAGTATAAGTGAAGTGGCCTGGTAGCCATTTTGAAAAGTTCCAAAAACCTTTAAAATCCTTCTTCCCAAAACGGCAAAAGCTATGACAGTGAAACTTGATACCCATATATTTCAACGAAAGGCGCACAATCTTATTGGAATACATTTTTGAATTTTATCTCGTTACTCAGAAACTAATCTTAATATCATAGGTACAACTTAAGACTTTAGAGTGAAAAATTTGTGGAATAGTAGTACCAGGTAAAGAGAACAGAGCCGTCAGGTTTTGATAAGCATAAGTGAAGCGACCCGGCGGACATTTTGAAAGGTCCCAAATATCCTTCTTTCCAAAAACGAAACAATGAAACTTGGTACACATAAACTTCGACGTAAGGCGCACAATCTGACAGGAAGAGGCTTTTTAATTTTTACGTAAATTAGGCCATTAATGGCCAATCAATTTGCGTCACTTTAAAAGTTTTTATTAATTAGCAAAAAAGATGTCGTTTCATATGTAATGGGGGACGATGAACACATTAGTGATATTTAAAATGGCCAAATCCCACACACAACGCAATTGGATGCCAAAATTGGGCAAACTTGATCAAATTGTGATGATCTGGTACTCTGAAACCAATCTTAATATCCAAGGTACACTTTAAGAGCTTCAAGTTCAAAGTTTGTGGAGCATTAGTATAGGGCAAAAGGAACACTAGGATGAGAATTTCTTGAGCACAAGTGAATTGACCTGGTGGACATTTCGAAAGCTATAAAAAAAAATCCCTCTTACCCAAAACGGCTTAAGCTATTAAAGTGAAACTTGGTACACATATACTTCCACGAAAGGCGCACAATCTTATCAGATATATTTTTAATTTTATGCAAATTAGCTCAGAACCCCGGCATTGCTACTTAAGTAGCTATATTTAATAGTTGAAATCTTTAAAATGTACCATTAAGTTTTCAACTGAATAAATTAACAAAATATTAAACTGCACGAAATTTTTATTCTATTTTAATTTCTTCTAAAGAAGTTTTATTCTATTTTGTCCATATCGACAGACCTGATGATGGCAAAAGAAAGTGTGATCATTCAGTCATTGCAAGTCTTTGTCTTTAGTTAGGATAAAGGAACATTTCTATGAAGAGAGAAAATGTACATGTAATTGCTTAATGGTGCCCGGACTGATTGATTGGCCATGCTCAAGGGTATTACGTCAATATTATAGTGCTGTAGCAACAAGTAAAACAGTGACAACTGAAAAATGTGAAGTCATTTCAATGGTTAGCTGTTTTAGCAACATACACCAGATTTTAAAAGCCTAAGATAAATAGTAACAGAGATACAGCCCAGATAAACGTCTTGGAAATAGCACAGACAAACAATTTTG
This sequence comes from Katharina tunicata, assembly GCA_032466195.1. Classification (NCBI taxonomy): domain Eukaryota; kingdom Metazoa; phylum Mollusca; class Polyplacophora; order Chitonida; family Mopaliidae; genus Katharina; species Katharina tunicata. The sequence continues at coordinate 15,041 of JAVFBZ010008568.1, forward strand.
ATTGGCATCTAATTTGCATAATTTACCGGGAAATTTGCAGAAATAGCGCGTAATTTATGTTAGGTAATAAATATGGTAAGACATTTATAGATTAAAACTTCTTGTTTAGCACGTTTTGGGTGTACATGTAGTTATGTTACTAATGGTCTATATGTCTTGTCTTTTTTGATTTGTTACAAGATCACTAAGATATGGCCCAAAGAAAAATAAAAATGAAACGCGGCTTGCTTGCAGATATTAGCTGAACTCGATGATTTTTTAGTATGTTGCACATCTGAATGTGGAGACATATAGAGTGAATTATTTTCAAAAGCCTAAGATAAATAACGGAAATAAAATTAGGACAAAACTAAAATGGACTCACAAGCTTATTTGCATAATTTATGTTTCACTTCACTGAATTCAATAAAGTTTTTCATTTTGCTCATGGAGTTGAATGTAGTATCCAATTTTTTCGAAAGCCTAAGATAAATAGTAACCCAGATACAACCTCCACTTTGCATATAATTTTTATGGGCGCATTATTTACCAGGAAATTTGCATAAATAGCGTCCAAAAGTTCTGTATGATTTATCAAAGTGTTCCGATAAACTGTGACAGATATATAGCAAAAAAAAGAAAACCAACCAAATTTGCATAACTTACGTTAACATTTTCAAAATTCTGTAATATATGTGGCACATCTATAAATAGTGAAGAATGTATTATGTCAATTTCAAAAAACGAACAAGATACAGCCTAGATGGACAAAGGGAAGGAATGACTAACAGACAAAAAAAGTTAAACCTATACTTCCCCACCGACTTACCAGAGAAGGGGGAAGAAGGGGGGGCATTGATCACAAAAATATATGCAAGACAATTGGATGTTAAGACAAAATATTTTTTTTGCACCTACATGTAAAAGAAAGTTAAAACGGTATAAAACAATATCTGATTGAAATATTGCTGACTGAAAATACAAGGCTTTGAATAATAGTTTTTAACAGCCCTGCTGTGAATAATCAAAACTTGAGGAGATTTAATATCCCTTATTATGTCAGTTCATAATGTCATATTAGGTTTTCATGGTCGGGCACAAAGTCTTTTGGTAAATTTCTGTGCAGTAATATCTGAGCAGGCAGGGTTATGTACCTCTGTTGTGCATTAACTCTGCAGTCTGCTTGTATCCAGTTAGTGGTGAATAGAGTCCCTGTGGTATTCATAGACAAATGAAGCCTATGCTTTATATTAATCATCGCCATGAAGCGTTCCGTTTCCTTCTGGAGCAAAACCCTCTGCTATTCTGTCCTCTTGCTGGCCATTTATCCTAGCTAAAATTGAGGCTGGAATATCATAGGAGTTGCTGGCCTTCTGCAGACTCGGGGCTCCCTTGATTGGTTTGACACCTGCTTTCTTTTCATAATGCTTGACAATATCCTGATCTGTGGGACAGGTCTCCAGAAAGGCTGGTGTCTGGTATGCCTCATACAGATATCGCCAAACATAGAAAAACTTCTCTGGAATCTCATACCCTTTATATTCCTGCAAAAATATATGTAAAAAAATAAACTTAGAAATTTGTTCCAAAAAAGCACAAAAACATAATTAACAGGTATTCAATTTTATAAATTAACATTACCTCTATTGATCTAACACTTCAGTTGATAAGACATGTACCTTTCACCAGACAACAGTGAAATTAGCTTTGCTTTATCCAATCATTCCTGGATTCTTTTATATATATATATTTTTGTCACTGTCATAATAATATTAAATGCATACAATCAAAGTGGTACTTTGAAATTGGTACCCAAAAAATCAATTATGGTTGTACTGTTGTACACATTGTGAAACTTAAGATATCTGTTTTAGGGGCTAGGCTCTGCCAACTAAGTATACATGGTAACCACAGGTTATTACCCCCTTATACCAAACAGAAATAGAGTGCCAGTATCTAAAGTTTAAACAGCATAGGAATTGGTAAACACTTGATTGACACCTGTTTAACATTATATTGAAGTGAAGGGTATTTCATTTATTGGACAGTAATGTTCTTCAACATAATTTTTTTAAGATCTATTTGAAAAACGTTGCACCACTGCTGCGACAACATGAATTTTCTCTATACACATTGACCTCAGCCAGTAGGTCACAAAATAAAATATTTTAGAAAAGCTTGACAGAAAAAAAAAAACCAGTCTACAGTTATTTTAACAAACCAATCAGGTTTCCTTTCCACTTATTAATGTGTTAACTATGCTATGTTATTCTATGGTGGGCTATTTGGGATAAGTCAAAGTTGTTATCAGACCCAAAATTATATAAACTGTGCCAATTTAAACTGATAAATATGCATTAAATATGCATGAGGGCCTCAGGAAAGAACAGTTTTGTTTTAAAACTGACTGAGTTTGCTTTATACACTCGTGAAATAAAGATATATATATATTAAATATTGTATATCTGTGATGGATTTATTACATAGACATGCACATAAATATAATTCTAAAAATGTCTTTTTCTCTTCACAGAAAAATCGTGAAAAACATTGAAGACTATTTTTTTGCAAACAGTTGGTCAAGGGCTTTCATTGACACTGTAGTTTACTTTTTAGTACACTACTTGCATAATACGCATGTCTACTATCATCAGTATTATATGAAGGACAGAAATGTCGGATCAAAAGTAGTAAGGACAAACGAAGCGGACAAGTTTGTTTAAGAAACAGAAAAAAGAGCCTGAACTGGAGATAAAGATCGCTGTATCCGATTCTGGGGCCGTTTTATACAAAAATGCCGGAGACCAAACAGAAGTAGCTTGTTGGCAACACATGGAACAGCGAATTTCAGGTGGCATAGTGGAAAATATAATCAAAATAATTGTGTTAAACAACAACCAAATAAATGTTGTAATCAAGAAAAGGAAAAGAATATACATGTATTGATTGTACAATATTGCATTAATTTAAAGCTTCTGAATAAGTGGGCTCTGTGAGGGCCTTAGCCCCTCAAACTTGGCAAGGGGACCTAGGCAGCCCACTGGACCCCTAGTCTAGGACGGGCAATTTCAAAATCCTAGCTAAGTCCCTGCGGACAGATTCCCAAAAACCAATTGAAGTCCAAAAGTGTTTTTTTATTTTAATTTTTTCTAAGTATGCACAGATGACGCTCACCATCAAATTTGACCTTCGTCTTCATAGGTTCTAGCTACTGATCAGGTTTGAAATAAATTTGACAATATTTAACGAAGATATTGAGAGGAAATGAATTGACCAATCAGCTTGCAGTACGGTATCTAATTATTCATGGATTATGCTCAGCATCAAACTTGACCTTTTTTTTCATAGGATGTAGCTACTGACCAAGTTTGACAAAAATCAGAAAACATTTAAGCAAGATATTGAGCGGAAATGAATTGAGCAATTAGATTGCAGTATGGTACCGAATTATGCACGGATTACGCTCACCATTGAACTTGACCTTTGTCTTCATAAGTTGTAGCTACTGACCAAGTTTGATAAAAATCAGACAAAGTTTAAGCAAGATATTGAGCGGAAACTGTGCATCGGCCCGCCCGCCAACGTGAATACATTATACATTTCAATTCATAATACATACAAATCGTTTGTCCATTTGTCCAGTTGACCAGATTTATGTCTATTATTGTATCAGTCAAAAACCTGGATGTCTGACCAAGTACAAAGTTTTAATACATAACACAACCTGTCATATGACAGGCGTATAAAAAGATAGGTTACAAGGAATGGAGATTAAATGTTCAAATCTCATAGCAAAAGGCACAACAAGCACTCAGATATTAACTTTAATATCTGTCTTATATGGCTGTTTGCAGCCATCACTAGTGCACTCATGACCTGGGGATCCATGGCCCAGGATTTAGTATAAGTAAGAGAAAGTGGCATGGTTATCATTCAAATTATTAACATAATTAAAGCAACATACGCACTCAAAAGTTCTGAAATTTTTGCACTATCACAGAATCTCAGCACTATTTTTGCACTATCTAAGCAATCATAGATTGCTTGAATGTATGTTTAACAATGCATATTGAGAATAATGTTGTGTCAAAGTTTCAAAGTCATACGTTGAATAGTAACAGAGATATGGCCTGGACAAGAACTGTTGGACAGCAAACAGCTAATTTGCATAATTTAGGTAAAAATTTGCACATCTGCACATATATGGAGAAGACTGTTGTGTGTAAGTGTCAAAGTCGTATGCGGTGCATCTTTCGCCAGGGGGAGCCAGCGATAACTTTAATAAACATGGCCCCTTACGAAGTATCCAGCGAGGACGATTTCCAAAGTGAAAATCTTGAAATATCACACTACAGTTGTATCTGATCATTGTTTACAAGGTATGTAACTATTTTATTGACGTGTTGACTTGAGGACTATATTGTGTGTGACTGCTTGAAGACTCTAGGCGTCGCAAAATAGCGAAAGTTGTTGTTGTAATTTTGACAGGAAGGTCACCAATCAGATTTATTCATGTACATAGGGGGGTTACACAAATTTAAACTAATCTGGCGACGTGGTTTTACAGCCGAACTTTGAGGAAAGAAATCATGTTGGGTGGGTCAATCGATGTGAAATGTAATCAAGCTAAGTTAAAGAATTTCGCCAGATAAAAGTAGTGATTTTTAAAGTCTGACTCCGAGAAAAGTATTTAGGAAAACGATAGCCAAAAAAGGCTATTCAAATAACAAAAAATGTTACTGTTAGCTTGTACTTGATAATCCCGAAATTGGCCCGAATTCATATATATTTTGTACTCTTACAACAGGATTATTAAATCCATATCTAGAGTGATAAACCAACAAGGAGAAGTAAATCTCTCCCTAAATAAAACTTTTATGTCTCTTTATATAAAAATCATCTTATATTTATGTTGACTTGTTTTTTTTCTTCTTCAGACTATCATTAAACAATATCACATTGCGATGAAGACATTACTTTGGGCTGATTAGTGTTATCCTTTGGCACAACCATAATAAATATAATTTAGCTGACAAACAGATCAGCAAACACAGGTATAACCAATCTGAATATTAAGAAGTGTTATATCCATTGTAGGACAAGGTTCATTTTACTTCCGTTGTTGATTATAACCCTTAACAATTTAGAGATGCTACATGAAATAGCTATGTCATTAGAGAAAAAAATGCTTGGTCAAAATAACACACCACATCATAGCTAAAAAAAGTAAGCATTTACAAGCTACAAGTATTTGTGCTTATAAATAAGTACAAAAGCTTGAAAATTCATTTTTTCTCCAGTTGAAAATATTTCTCTGCATTATCATGATATAATAATATTAGTTTTATCCACAAAAGAAATCCATTTTTTTCCATGTGTACTTTCTATATGTATTTTCTACACCAATAACTATGTATTTTCTTAGGTTGGAACTTGGAAGTTAAACTAATAATTGATTGTAATGTAAACAAGATTGTTTACATATTGACCATATGCATTTATGCAAAAATATATATCAGGGAATTTTTTCAGTGGCTGTGGTGATCACTGGGTCCATAGTCGTTATATAAGTGAAATACCCTTGAGCAGGATATTAAACACCAATCAAATATATAAAGAATGACCATTATAGTTTTAATTGAAAACAGCCATCAAAGGATAAGATTTAAGTTGCCATGTAACAAGCTGACATAGGGCCTACACCATATTTCAAATTAAAAAGTATTTAATATTTAAATTACATCTACCTTAAATAAATTTATTGTGAAATAATAATCTTAATTATATACCGAACAAGAAATAAAAACTTGTCTTGGACAAAATAAAACATCCAACCCTGTCTTTCATATACATTGGATAAAACCTTACATTTTGATCATCATCTCGACATGTAGGCATAGATATAGCAAAGCAGGCCATATATAATAACGTCAGTGATATGTATATGTACATCATGATTTGATTGAGAATACTTTATATGATTAAGAGAATAACTGAAAATTTGTTGATGTGTTAAATACATTGGAAGAGATGTCTTGACAGTAGCTTTAAGATTTATGCATTCAAAACCCATAGCAGTTAAGTCAGTGGAATGTATTTACATCCTTAAACAGTAATGAAATCAGTGTAACATTAATTATTTTAACTTATTTTAGGCTGATAACATTTTTAAATATGTGTATAGCTAATAATAATTTAATGAAAGCGCTTGTTACAGGAAATTGGAAAAATCAATCGAATACACATATGACTATGTTATATATAAGTTGTGTTTTATTTTTTGCTGTTGCAGATAACCTTTGGGTAGTGATGAATACCAACCGAATACTTATTGGTGGATCCACTGTTTGGGACACAGTTTACTGAGAAAGTCATTGAAGTCATTCAACCAGTATAATAGTATTTGGGATGTACAAGCCACTCTTCAAGGACAGTGATGACACTGATTTAAGACAATATTAAGATGTGCAATAAAAAACGGTTCTGAATGAAAAAAAAAGCAAACAAAACAGTATGAAATACAAAATTACTGAGATTAATATGTACTGACATTCATATCTTAGAAAATAATACTATGCTTATGATGAAGGAAAAAACTGTGTTAATCACTTATAAGGTTTCCAAGTTTACCTGGATACCTATTGAAATCGCTATGATTATTAGGGGTTCCAGTTTTCAAAACTGGAACACGTATTGTTTTCGTTCCGTTTATTATTATTATTATTCCTCTTCTGCCCTTGTTACCGCTCTAGCGCCAACACAATCTCAAAACGAGTACCATTATTTTGCTGTACTAGCACAAGTGTGCACCTGTGTATTTATTTTTTTACCAGTGACGTCATTCATCCAACATTTTGAAAAACATGCAAAACCGTTAAAGCACTTCTTCTCCAGAACGCCTAACACAATACTACGAAAACTTGGCATCCTATAAGATCATTCTCTCATACAACAAGTGTGTGATCGTCATTAACAGCGCTTCAAAAATGACGCCGCAGTGATGCCTCAAATCGGAGCTAAATGTCGCAAAAACGTTTAAAGAACATGAAAGGGCACTAAAAGCAAACTTAGCCTAATTGTTTTTACATAAATGGAATAAACAGCATAAGTTCTACCTAGACCAATCATTTTAAAACCATGGTCAACCGGAGAAACCGGAAATAAATCTGAAAATCCGTTTTTTAAGTTCAAAACCCTGTAACTTTAATTCCATCAGGGATAGAGACATGAAAATAAAACCATTACCGCCCGGAAGTACTATATAGCTAGGAGCAACCGTTTTGTTTTTATGACAAGTTATCAATTTAGAAATGGTCTACATATACAGTGATTGATAAAGGCTGAGGCAAACAGACAATAGGCCCATATAAAAGCTTGTGGCGGGAAAGACAGTCTTCCTTGCTGTTATCACTTTGCTTTTGAACCATGGTCAGCTGAACTCTCATTGGTCTACAGTTATGCTATACACACAACTGAGCATCAGTTCGGATGCCACTTGATACGTAATACAGTAGCTTTAGGCTGTGATTGATTGAGACGTACGCATTAAGTCGGCAAAATGCTGGCGTGAGACCGTGGTTCCAGCGCAGTATTTCCTTAGCGGCGGAGCCACCACCGTAACAGTGGAAGATGAAAAATAGATTTAAGAGTTAATATTTACTTAAACTAAATTTTATTTTTTCACTTCCACCGCCGCAATGGTAAGACAGTACCATATTCAGGGTGTTTGTTTATACTGGAAACGTTTTAGTAGAATAATAAAATCTAAATTCTATTTTTTCACTTCCACCGTCACGGAGGTGGAACCGCTGCAATGGTAACAGTGACCTGGTACCACCGTCAGGCTGAATATTAATACTGGAAACGTTTAATTAGAAAAAAGATAAATTCTATTTTTTCACTTCCACCGTCACGGCGGTGGCACCGCCATAATGGCTACACTAAGCTAGTACCACCGCCAGGGTGTTTGCTAATAGTGGAAACGTTTTATTAAAATAAAACAGCTAAATTCTATTTTTTCACTTCCACCGTCACAGCGGTGGCACCGCTGCAATGGTAACACCGAGTTAGTACCACCGCCAGGGTGTTTGCTAATACTGGAAACGTTTTATTAGAATAAAAAAGCAAAATTCTTTTTTTTTTCTTCTTTTATTTTATCTGTTGTGAACACCTTAATCTATTAACTTGAATGTCAGTTTCCCCATAGTGGCGTAACCACCACAGCATTGCCTTGACGGCGAAGCCACCTCCGTGGCTTAGTATTGCACACCTTCATGTTATAAAACGAGGCGCCAAAACCATAAGAGCTAGGAAGTTAAAACTGTGATTTTCATGTAGCCAGATTACTGCCAATGAAACACGTTCCCATCGCCTTTTCTCTATCTCTTACCGCTTTCCAGTTATAGCCGTTTGAATTCGAGCAATGTTTTCTGTGTTAAATTTTGTTTACCATTGAATAATACTATATAGGCTTTGTAAGTCGCCGCCCGTCTTATGCAGCGCAATCATCACCGAAAAAACATCAAAAACATCCCGTAGGTCTGACAGCACAGCTTCAGAAGTTACACAGCCGAATCACATTACAGTCGTCGTACACCAAATCTGAAATATTCAGGCTTTAATAACACGCTGACCAAAAACTTTCACTCAAATGTTCCGTATCAATGCCACAAAAGCCACCAAAAACAAATTTGCAAGAGGAGAACAAATAAAGAAGAAGCCGCTTTTTCTTTTAAGAACTATGTTCCACCCTAACAAAACGGAACGGAAGATGTAATGGTGGTCTTATTTAATATGCTATCCCTACGCCTTATATGTTGCCGCTCGTCTTTTATCTCGCGAATTGCTACCTTATATGTTCTGAACAGAGATTTGTAAAAATCCTAACTGTACTATTTTACCTGTAACACACATCAAAACACGGTATTTAACGGATATATCGTTGAGCTTATGACAGCACCTGCGACTTATAGAGATTTTAACCGTGTTGGTGTTGTCTTTTCACCCCCATCTTCCCTAGAATAGGACTGGATTTGGCGATATGCCAATATGGCGCAAACCGTCCCCGCGAATTGTTGCGTTTTTCACCCTGTCAGTGTTCACTTTTCATTCCCTCTGTTACTCAGACTATATGCTACGTTCATGTTACACTTAACAGATTTTGGCACAACAATATTAAGGACACTTATTTGATAATTGAGCCGAGCTTTATTTGAAGCCACATTACGTAACATATCAACCATTTTGAGATGTAAATTCACTGCCGGGATGGTAACACTGAGCTGGTACCACTGTCAGGTTGTTTATCATTGCATAAAACAAGGCCTAGTGAAAAGCACGTGGTGCAGGGAAATTTCGCTGTTTACTAGAAGTGCTGATCTATAAATAGACACAGCTACACAGCTGACCTGCATCTCGCCTGAGACTGAAATTGACAACAGTCCAACTATTTACCCACCGGCCAACCTTTTAAAGGTTGTAAACATGTTTTAAAGATCGATTTTAGCTTTAGAAAGTTAGCAAAGTGCATATTTTCAGCTTCATGCATTTCCTTGAGGCCATACTTATTGCTTTAGTTTTTCTGGATCTCCACCGTACGGTGGTATAATACTGGACTCTCCACTCATGGCAATAGGAGTAATTGTTTGTTCCTGTCTCTTGTTGATCATTACGTTAACGTACGCTATTGACTGTATTTTTTTTGTAACTTAGGCCTGCGGCTATATAAAGCTTAAGACAGTGTTGGATTTGAATGTCCGCCGTACCGTGGCAAGATACTGTTGTGTCTTTTTAAGTTACTTCATTAAAATGGCCATCCATTTTTCTTGAAAAACTGGTCAATGGGAGATAACTATAAGTAATTTATGTTCCAACTGCTTCTGAGATTGTCTCCCGTAGACCACAGATGGTAAAATTTCTCTATTAAACAGATACAAATCTGTTTTTAAGGGCCCCGTTTTAAAACAGCAAACGCTTTCTCAATGAATCTCGCTATATATGTCTAGTATAACTAATGCCAAGTGTGTAAGAATTTCAGAAATTTTTCTATACCGTATTATTTTTAATGAGGGGAAATTCCTGTGTTTGTCAAGAGCATGCTGACCTGTATTTCGCCTGCGACTGAAATTGACAACAGTCCAACTATTAAACGCACCTTCCAACCTTTTAAAGATCGTTTACATGCTTAAAAGATCGATTTCCGCTTAACAAAGGTAACAAACTGGATTGTTTTTACACTTTGCAGCTTAAAGCATTTCTTTGAGGCCTTGCTTATTTATATATTGACGACAGCTTCACAGCTAGAGACTGGAACCCCGGTATCGCTGCTTTGCAGCTTAAATTTGATTTTTGTTATTATTCTCAACTTGCTTTATGCCATTTGCTTCTAAAATTGAGGTCAATTAGTTGAGGTCAAAGCTAATGTAAACCTTAATATCTGTGGTTCTGTTGAGTGTCAGTTTGTACAATTTTCGACTTCTAAGAATCCCTTGAAACTTCATACGAGCATACCATGTATACATGTATGTGGCATTCGAGAACAGTTTATTTTATGGGCTATATAGTGATTAAATATTGATTGAGTGAAAGCAGTCACTTGACTTTCTATCTAAATTAAAAATGCTGTCTATTTGACATTAATGTATGTTTTTTCAGACAGACAAACTTCGCCTCCAGCGCGAGTGTGAGGACCGAGTCGAACAAACCGTGTCCAGGTATGAAGAGAGAATAACAGAACTACACAGCGTTATAGCAGAGTTACGGAAGAAGATTGAACGGCACCATATTAATGTGATAAGGTAAGATTTTTTTACTGGGTTTTCTCTTGTTTTTTCTGCACCTTTTAGAGGTGGATTTTCTACCTCGCTGTCAACAAGGCTCTGGTCAACAATCTTATGTAAGTAATGCTCCAAAAAACAATACACAATGCAATACCATACAATAGTGGGTGGTTGGGTGCACTCTGAGGTAAGGAGCACAGGATGCTGATTTGTTGTGGTGTCCTGTTTTATTTATACAAACACAATATAATACATAATACACATTACTGTATACAATGGTATACACAAAACACGATACAATACAAAATGCAATACACAAAACAATACACAATACAGTCTTTGTGTGGTGAAGTTCACAAAATAATTGTTTTTATTTTTTTCTTATTATGTGGTCATTGAAGAAAAATACCAGGTCCATACATGTAGTTTTCATACAAATGATGTCAAAATTCACAAAGTGTTAACATTTTTATATTTTTGCTTTCTACATGTAAGTGGTTGTTTTTATGTTAATGTAATTTAATGTCTCCACCGAGTGAGGGTTTGGTTATGGGCCATTTGTGTGGAGCAAAAGTGTTTAATTCTCTATGACAGGAACTGGTAAAGTAACAGTAACATCCCATTTACCCACAGTCTGTCTGGAAAACTAGTTTAAGAGCTTCAGAGAAATGGGGGTTAACATGCAGTAACGTTACTTTTATTTTTACTTGAAAATATCTTTATCTATCACCCTAACTTCTCATGATAAAGTAAGGAATTGTTATGGTTTGTCTGGCTGTAAAGACAATCGGTTAAAAACCTAGAAATAAAGTGAGCTTCAATGTAAATAAGATCAACCAAAGCTAGCCATTTTTATACGCTCAAGGAAAATCGGTTGTATTATGGTATGGATGGCTTCAATCCGTTTCCGGAGCATAACTCGCAAACTATAAGGCCTATTTTTGTGAAACTTGGTAGACACATTCACCATCAGTTGTAGTTGTGCCTTTTGCTTTTACGGATTCACCATTTTTTTTTTGCCTTATGTCTATGGATACAAAGTTTGACTTTGTCATAATCAGAAGTGAATTTTGTTTCCGGAGCAGAACTAAAAAATTGGCGGTGGGAAACTTTACATCTAGTTTTGTTGTCATTTAACCAGGATATTAATTGACCAATGGTTGATTGTGTTATATGGTCCCTAATTTGATATTTTGAGGCGATCCCTTTTAGCCATAGTTGAATCTAACGGTAGAGGGCAGTGCGCTGTCTCTTCACTGATTCTTGTTGCAACCGTGAGCACATGTGGTTATTTCAATGGTAGAAAGTCGTCCAACACCATTGGACGCATGTAGACCGACCGGCCAGCATGAGCGCTCACCATATTGTCTGCTTGTGTTGACACGAGGCGATGAAGTTCGGGTGGCTGTTGGATGTGTTTGGTCAGGATTACTTCAATTAGATTGGAGTCTGTGTCACGGTTCAACTTATGCTGATGGTTGCCATGTGAAATGTCGTCTTCTTTAGTCTTCGTGTTTTTTTTGGTTAATCTTTCTTGAGGATTGATCTTCTCTTCATTTATCTTCACCCATGTTGCTGAGTTAAAACAAGTTTGTTTTCGTAACATCGGACTGGACATTGTTTCCTATGTCACATAAGGGTTATCTTTATGAAACTTGGTGAACATATTCACCATCGGTTGTAGTTGTGCCTTTTGCTATTACAGATTTATTTCTAGTATGACCAGCGTCTGTCCGGATGGCTCCAATCTGTTTCCGGAGCAGAACTTTGGTGAAACCATCGGTTGTAGTTGTGCCTTTTGCTATTACGGATTAACCATTAACTTAATTGACCCCAGTTTAGTTTAGCCAATCAGAATACAACTTTACCAATCAACAACAAAACATATAGTTAGTACTTCATTACAATTTGAAAGTATAAACCATTTTAGTGAAAAGTAAACTTATTTTTAGTAACAGCTAATTTACCCACAGTCATTGTTTGAAAAGAAAGAAAAACCTTAAACATACCCACCCAAATATTCTGTATTTTGGGTTTTCACAGAGTCACATGAATTATATAGATTTTCATCAAAAAGTAAAAGTTAGAGGTATTCTGTTAATTCTACCCCCAGATTTGAAGGTAAAGGTAGTTTAAAAGTAAAAAAACTTAAAATTCTGTCAGAAATTTTAATTGGAAATGTGTCAATCTGCTGTCACACTCTGATGTACCGACGTCAACCGTGTTAGCCACACACCTTACAAGGTTCAAAATGTTGGCTCGTTACAAACAAGGTCATTCACCACGGCTGAATCAAAGTCTTTGCGAGCAAATATGGCCAGCCCTCTTTCCGTTAAATTTGAATAACTGCTATATTTCTCCTGGTCCGTACAAGCTTTGTACCCAATGAATAACTTATATTTTAACATGACTGTTTTAATTTTTGAACAAACATCAAATCGCAAACGGAACTAGTTGAAAAATCCAAATTTTGGGTTCATATGTTACTTTAAGAAGAGAAATTTCAAAACGAAAAAACAATATGTTTACAGTTAGACTAACCTCATGTCCTTGTAAGCTCACATTTACTTGCAATTCACAATGGACATTATCTGAAAAGGAAATTATCATTAAAAATAGAGATACAAAGGCACCATACGTTTCTCTATTGCTTCAAGGAGGATATTGATATAAAACCATCTTTCAATGTAATGGCCCATACAGTTTGGAATAGCTCATGCTTTGTCTGGGGAGTAAACATCTCAGAGAGACATCAAATAATTTACACATTACACCGAGAACATATACCAAAATTTCTAAAATGACCTTCCACCAGTGAGAAAGCAGACAAGTGTATGGCTGACATTTCATACCATATCCATGGCACTTCCATACAAATTGAAATTATTTCCTAATTTTTTTAAATTCCCCCCACACAAAATATTATGAAGTATTTGGGTAAATACATATATTTATCGATTAGTTTATTTTAAAGAGGGCAAAGGTGGCCTGATTAGTCCACCATAGATTGGTCTACTTTATGGGGTACTCAGGAGAACATCTTTGGAGAGATTTTATCTTTTATTTGAGGTTTAATTCTTTCAGAGTTTATGATCTATTCTACATGTACTTTCTGATGTTCTTATATTGGTTTGTGGTCTCATAGACCATTTGTATTGAAGGAATGTAAGCAGACTTAGCTGGTCGTTTGGTCGGAGCCTCCTGTGCCCTGTTTCCCTCTCAGCTACATGTAAGGGGCACCAGGAAGCTGATTTGTTGTGATCTTCTGTTTTTTTGTCCTATATATGGATCATTGTGTCTTCTGTGTTGATCAGACTTAATTATTCAGTATAACATTTACGTGTACTTAAAATGAAATTAAAACTGAAAATAATTTCCGTCCGATGTTGATTTAAAAAAAAAAAGATTTAATTTGTCAGTGACTTTAAATAACAAATGAAAATTTATTAAGAATGACCGGTGTCTTTTTGTCTGGTTTACTTGTGATTATCTGTCCTCGGAAAGTAATTTAACTTCGGCTATTTTTCTGGTTATGGCTGAAATAGCTTAGAGGTGCATGCCTGTCAGTCTGATTCACAAGTTGATGTAACCAGGACAACTGAAATGAACACGGTACGAGAAACATTCCTCATGGGACTGTCCAAAGATTCCAAACAGGGACGCTTTGACAGGAAGGTGCACGGTGAATGATCAATAGCCCTGAGTCATCCAACGGCTCGTAAAATGATCTGTGTCCATTTGATTAAATCGCTCTGGTCTCTGAATTTCACACCACTCGTGTGAAGGAATTCCTGTTCCTTTCACAGTTCGTGTTGGCGGGAAATTGTTGCCGCTGGCTGCATTTAGTTTCCTCTTGATTACAATTTGATTAGGCGACTTAGTTACATGGCCGGGTGAGTCAGAATTGTTTATGTCGAGAATTTGTGAAAGAATTACAAATTAATCCAAATAATTCCTTTCAATTTATCTCATAATTTCAGATATTTTTCCTGATAATCTCTATAATTCTAGTCGATAAACAGGACAGGTTTTTGTTTTGATTACTTGCAGAATTTCCCATAATGCAGATGTTTTTATAGGCACTTGTGGTTAAAATGTTTATTTATTCCATTGCCATTATTAAAAAAATATTAGTTATGATTGTACAGTTGTTATTGTTGATAAAGTTTAAACTAGTCACTGGCTGTGATGATAAGATTATCATCCCTTTTATTTTATTTAAGAAGTATTATATTCATAATCACATCTTAATACTATAAACAACATTCACATATAAACATGACAAAGGTGGATTTTCAACTTCTGGCTATAATAAAAATTCATCCTTGTCATGTGTCCAGCTAGATAAATGCCGCTTAAACAAGATATTCAGATATTGTTTCTAAATAAAGCAAAATAATCTTTATTTTTAGCGATGCTGTATTGAATTTTAGCTTAATATTTATTCTATTTATTCAATTTTTTTCGCTAATATTATTATTTGTAATTTTAAGTAACCTTAAGTAAAATTTAAACAATGGTTACACTTACGTTCAGTACAAATTAATGGTTTACAAACATAATTTTTTTTGGGATAATCCGTGGTATGGATAATACACTGTGTTTAAATAGTAGCTCTTGTTTCATCTTCATGATAACAATATGATGTCAGTGGTTAAAAATTGTCATTTTTTTTAAAGTATTTTTAAAACAATTAAGTGAAAATGATGGTGTAAAGGTGTAAATCCTTAAACTACTATAGTGGGTATTGTGTTAAATGTCTCCAATCACTATAGTGGGTATTGTGTTAAATGTCTCCAATCACTATAGTGG
>JAVFBZ010008569.1:0-12174 GCA_032466195.1 Katharina tunicata
ATTAAGATAAGTAAGTCGTCATATAGGTGAAATACTCTTGAGTACGACGTTAAACACCAATCAAACAAACAAACAAATCCTTTGCACTGGAGCTGTCTGAGCTAACATGACTAAGGGACGTCAGAACGTCTATCTTTGGGCGGAGTCCTGGTTTTGTCATGTGCTGTTCTTGTCAGTCGCCAGTGGCATTGAGGCTGGTTTTCTTTGGCTTAGCTTACATGTTGTCATGAGTAAAACAACCTGAGTTAAAGTACGGCATAAAAAAAACCCCAATCAAACAAACAAAATGATATTATAATTATACCTTGACGTTCAGCTTCAGATGAGAGTGCTTGCAGTGTTGTCCCTGTAAAGTCTGTAGGCATCAAGGTTGACATGATGGTCTTTGCTGCCAGAGAGTGGAAAGGTCAAACTGCCAAATCTCAAGCAATTCGACAAGTAAGTCACATAACATTTTGGAGTGGTCAAAGTGAGTGGTTGGGTGGAAGCTTCCTAAGCGAAGGTGCTGTCTGAGCTTACATGTAGGAGCTTCAGGAAGCCCATTTGTGGTGTTGTCAGGTTTTTTGTCCTGGAAATGTATTGTGGTGCCTTTTTTGGGGGGCCTAAATATAGGGTGGTTTTCTTCACCAATTGGGCTGGAGCAGCAGTCACATAAATAGCCTGAAGTACGGCGTAGAACCCCAGTCAAGCAAATAAACAGTTGTGTCAAAGGTTATTTCCGCCATGACTGGCACAGCATCACCTAAATGAAAACTCCAATCAAACAAAGAAACATGGCAAACAAACAGTGGTTAACTATAACAAAAACAAAAATCAAGTCTTTGTTTCAGCAAGTTTAAATTTTGGTCTGTTATTAAACCTGCCGAACAAAATGGTTTTGAAATCCCTGTGCAGAAACATTTGTGTTATATTGTTTAAAAAGAAAGAATAGATTTGTTTATAAAGATAACTTAATAAATTATTCACAAGATCTGTGCGTCAGTACGAAAAACTGTGCCAGTGCAACTTTTTATTGGAACATTTGACATTTATGAGGGTAAGACTTCATGAATTCTTTGCCAGAGTTTAAAGGATTTTCAGTAAACTTGTAAAAAAAATGAGCTTTGATTTTCACAATCTCAGTTTGAAAGTAAATGGAAAATTATGAAAAAGGTAAGAAAGATTTATTTACACGAAGGCACTTTTGTCAACGACACTGAACGCTCACTTATCCCAAATAGCTTTGCTTGGTTAAGGGGGTTAAGATGTCCTGCGTTACCCTTGTCCGTGGTGTTTATCCCTGCAAGCAATTTGTTTTGTTCTTTGGCAGTTTGTCCTTATTCAATAAAAGTTCAAATTTGGTTACCCTTATTCTTCAACCTTTTCACCCCCTGAGATTTTTGCAACAATAAGACTTTCAGTCAGTCTAACTTGCTAAATCTCGGGCACAGAGGCTAATTAATAAGTTATACAGTAGGCTATTATAATTAATTATTTATAATTGGATTACCCCCTTTCCCAAATTAGCTTGTGGTCTAATTTCGTGTTACCTATTTGACTAAACACACTCAGAGGGGGTGAAATGGTTGAAGAATTACTTGTAGGGTACTTTTATTGTCCCTTGCTTATTGGCGGGTGGTGGACGGGAGCCTCCTGTGCCCTGGTGCTCTCTCAGTTAAGATATGATAGGAAGTCGAGTACATTTGTAATTGTGGTGCCTTTTGTGTAGCCAGTGTTTATCATGGTTTCCTTCACCCAATGGATAACACACTGTCATATGAGTGACATAAGAATAAGAATGGCGTAAATCCCTAATCAAGGAATTGAACCTGAATATTAATGGTATGAAATAGAATGTTAAAGGCTATTTACAGGTATGCTATTTCAGTGATCTGGCACAAATCTATTTCATTAAGACTGTCACAGTCCTAAAAATGCTAATTTGTATGAAACTACATGTAGTGTGGACAAGAAAAGTTCCCTCTGTGCTGTTGATTTCACAAATATACTCGAAACTGTCCACATCCAAAGGCTTATCTACAGTAAAATTTGGTATGATTTGTCTGCATTTGATACTGGCATTATTTAATTTATTATTTATAAAAAATTAAAAAAACACAAGGTACAGGCACAATCATTTATTTGGTGAAAAAATAGGGACATCAATATTTAGTTTCTCTAAAGAAATCCTAATATGAACACAAAGGCTCTTTCTTTTGGATGGGGTTTCATTTTCTCAACATTTTATACATTTGTATGGGTTTTTATAGTCATAGTGTAAGTCATAGTGTGGCTTTTGACCACCGTTTTTGGGAAACACCTTTGAACTTTCCTTTCAACGTTAAACACCAATTCTAACCCTCCTGCGGTTACCTCCCTTTTGCAAATATACTTGAACACTGAGACAGCAGACAGGTTTTGGCTGAGGCATTGAAATCACTGTTACGTATTAAGACCTACATGTACTTCTTTTTGTTTTATCGGATTAGAATGGTTTTTAAAATCTCCGTAGCGGTGATAGATTTTCTTTCTGACACCTCCGCCATCATTTTGATAACTTGTCAGAGGTGTTCAACATGCAATCTACCACCTCTACAGTCTACATCGGACAAATAAATAATTGGTAGATACCTAAGATGAGAAATCTCATTACAAGAAACATGTAGTGTCTGTAGACGTAAGAAAATATACTTTTCAAGTACGTAATTACATTTTCGTGTAGTGTAAAATTGATTGATTGGCCATGCAAAAGGGTTATTGAACATATGAAGCCAGTGAATTTCCAATGGTAACCAACTATAAATATGTATACTATCACAACCACAGCCATGGAAGCGCTCCACTGTTAGAAGGATAATTTTCCTCTAGTGAGACGGCACAAATGCTAGTTCACAACATGCTGCCCTGAGTGTCAGAAATGCGTAATAATAGTATAGTATCTTCAAATAAAGTTCTTCATTCATTTATTTTCTTTATTATTTTTTCAATTGTTTATTTGTTTTTTTACATTAATTTATTTATTAATTTATTCATACGTTATTGACTTTTTTTTAGGGCTATGAAGAGGTAGTTCAGAGAACAGGCTGTTCATACATGAGACAGGTCAGGGGAGATAACTATTGTGCAATTAGAGCCACTCTCTTCCAGCTCTTCCATCAGGGAATCACAGTAAACTTAACATGTGAAGAGGTGCTAAACAAGGTATACTGCTAATTATTATTCAATATATTTGCCAGGTTTTAGTATTTATTACAAACTCAAATTTTTACGCAACATCTGTTTCAGCTTTGTATCATGTTTTTGTTTGAAAAAATGCGATAAAGAAGTTTGCTAGAGGTTTCTTTTTGATAATATTCACCATATTATTTTGCTGCAGGTAAATGTTTGAAAACTAAAATAATGAAAAAATGCAAACGTCAAAAAAGGAAAGGTAAACACATTTTTAAACATATATAAATTTTCGACCCCTCTGTAAAAGGCCGATTATAACTTTGATGTAACATGGCTTGTGGTGAGCACATTGAGACAAAGTGACCGACAATTTAAAAAAAAAATTACATTTTTAATATTTCATTTTATTTATCTTTTAACAGTTAAAAAAGATGAAAAAGAGTAATGCTTTTGGAATTAATGAATGGAGCTTTGCTAAAAGATTGAAAGCGGACGATAATAATGTTATAGAGAAAATGTCCTGTTGTATCCAGTTCTTCTTCAACAAGGTGAGTAATTAAGCTTAAATTAATGTAAATGTTTGATTTTTTATGTACTTAGGCTCATCCAACTAGTACCTATTTGATATGGCGAAAATCACATTAATCTCTTAATATTTAAAATGCCCATCCTTTTTGGAGCGATTGTACAAATGAACAGACAACAACCATATCCATTCTAGACAGTTGCAAGAACTTTTCGTCGTAAAACATACTTTAGAACGTTTTGTGTGATTTCTAAGTAACTTTCGTAACGATCGGTAAACTGCACTGTTTTTCATGAGCACCGGAGAATGTACATGTAACAGAAAATAATTCACCAGATGTTTCTCTTTTGAAATAATAATTTCAGCATAAGAAACAGCAGAAATAATATTGACTGCTAACTGGTAAGAGTCGAAGCCTGAACTTAACTGGCGTTCAACACACATTAATGCATCAATCAATCAATCAACCGCACCTCAGTATCGTTAAAGGTGGTTTGAACTGGTTTCCTTGACCTATTGCGTTAGCACATTGGCATATGGGTGAAATTATCTGAATTATGGCATAAAACAGAAATTATGTTGATGATGTAAATGAGAACCAGCTTCTCTGAACTGAGGGACACAGGAAGCTGATTTGTTGTTTGTGCCCTGTTTTGTAAATGTTCTGTGAATGTTTTGAGATGTGTTCTTTGTTGCCAACGTTGTTTACGGTGGTTTGCTTCACCTATTTAGCTGGCACAGAGTCATATACAGTACGCACATAAGCTAACTTCCCTCAAGTCGCGACTCGTCCGATACAAATCCGCGTCTTCGCATGGTTCATGTTTTCAACTGCTGAGACATAATGGCGAAACAGATAGTGTTTGTCTTGATCAATAAAATAATTGCCAAAAAGCAGTGAATAAATTGATTTTATGAAGGCTACAATCCGAGGACTGGACGCACATCGAGTCTGGTCAATCCGCGTCCGATGTGGGAAGTTAGCTTCTGTGCATACTGTAAGTGAAATGATCTTAAGTACAGCATAAACCCGAGTCAATCAATCAATTAACCCTTCTTCTGTTTGTGTGTCGTTCAGGTGGCGGAGTCACATCTTCTGAGAACTGAGGACCAGAGGGCTGCCTGGGTTATGGGTGTGTTCAACTCCAGTGGCGACGGAGACGTACTTTTGATGGAAGCTGTAAAGCTGCTGGTTTTTCTTCAAGCTGTTGACTTGTATCGTGATAATATACAGGGAAATGCAGTCCCCTCTTTTGTCTGGCTGCTGTTTGCCAGAGACACTTCAGAAAATCCACACCTTTTCTTGAAGAACCATTTAAACACAGTTGGTGATTCTGGAGGATTGGAACAGGTGAGTTGGGGTTTTGGCATGTCTTGCCACAAGCATGTGCGGTTCAGGAGATTAGGTTGAACAGGCTCTTCCATTGGTCATGGTGGTTAACCAAAGTTGTAGTGTAATTTCGTCTTTATATCTCATTAATTAAACCATCTTGTCTGTTTGTTTATTTGTCATTTTATCAGTCCCAGGCTCCCAGCTCAATAGGTTAGAAACCACCCTCAACAACACTGACAGAGCACTTTGAGCAAGGACAAGACTCAAAACACATCAAATTGGCTTCCTGATGCTCCTTAGCTCAGAGTACATGTACACTCTTCTAGCGTGTACACTTGTGGTCCGCACACCCCCTTACCTCTGAGGTCTCATTTTGAAACACTCGGTCAGACTGTATGTCAACTTTCAGTGGAAGGTTTGGGGTTTTCTGAGTTCCACCCAGGCTTCCTCCATTATAAAATGTGTCAGTGGTCTGTTATACTTATTGGCCCAGTCCTGTGTGTCAAAAATCAAATAATGAACAATAGGAATGAGGTGTATGCCAACAGAAGACAGCAACTCCAACATTCAAATAATGTGAAGTCACTTCAAGTATTAACTTCTTTGGAAAAATATGTTCCTTAGTATGGCAGCATAAATGTAAGAGTGAAACATACTGGTCTTAGTCAGGGGGCTGGAAATAAAAATACAAAATGCCCCAAGAAGCTACTTATAAATAACTACAATATGATAATATTAAAAATGGTTTGGCTTTCGCAGAATGAGGATTTATCAGACTAAACAGTACAAACTTTGTCTTCGCAGTAAAGCAATTTTAATTCACCATACCCCCTTTAACAAAATGCAATATTTTTGAGTGGTAGCAAATACCATATATGGTCTTGACATAAGGTTCTAGAGGAGGAGTTATGTTGTCACGGTAACAAAGGTGTGGACATTGACAGATGATACAGCAGGTGGTCTTTCTTAATACTTGTCAAAGATGATGTAATAGTGGTGTATTAGTTATGTTTATATTACATCCTGACGAAACCCCCATGTCAAATGTATTTTGTACTATTCAGTCATGTTTTGTCTGTCATGCTTTTACCCCATACATGTATCTGCATTTTTTCTTTCAGAAAGCCACTGAAGCTTAAATTTCTTAAAATGAGTGCAGAAAAATATGTTTTCGATTTAAAACTTTTGGTCTGCCTACTAACTATTCTATTCCCATGTTGTTTGTTAAAATAAGCTCTGCCCTATACTTTTTGGCCAATATGGGAGTTTTGAGTTTTGATGTTACAACAGAGTGCTGTCCCTTTGTGAATAAACTGTCTTGTCATTATACAACTACAGTAGGAAGGGCAACCTGCCTCTCAGTCTGCATATATTTTTAGGCCAAAAAAATAATATTCCAATCAATAGAAAAACAAATTTCATTAGGCTTTATAAATTATTAGTGTTTAATCTTTCTTAACCTGCAGTTGCCTACACCAGACAACACATTGACCCTGCACATACTGTACCGTACTTTGAAGAACTACGCCAGTACACTTAAGCGTGGCCTACATTTGACAGCAACTTGACGCATACTGATTTAAATATTTTGGCTGTATTTCAGTTTTTCAGTTTTTCAGTTATCAGTTTTTTTTTTTACTTTCACGTCGGGTTGGAAATCAGGGAATTGAAATATAAAAACTGTTCTGCAAAGCATACACGTAGCATTAAACCCCTAACTATCAGTCAATCTGAAAGGTGGTGTCTAAGTCTTTACCACAGTCACATGTGCAGTTAAAACCAAGAAAGTTGTCTGGTGGCTGGGGAGATCACAGGTTTTTTTAAAGATGTTTCTAGTCTGTGGGTCTTCTCCTGTAAATTTTCACTCTGTCTCATGGTACTGTTGTCACTGTTTTTTGCCCTATCCATTTTGTCGTTGTTTGTTTCCTGTGGGGGCTGCCTTCACCTATTGGTCCAGGACGCCATTATGTCAATACAATAAGTTTAAATACACCATGTAAAACTCAAATCTAATAAACCAGCATTAATTATAACTATTGAGAGAAAAAACAAATTTATGATTTTGTTTTCTTGTATTTTTCAGATTGAGATGTGCCTTTTAAGCTACACACTTGGTGTCAAAGTGCAAGTGTTTCGGTTGTCGGATTTTGGGAAATCAGATTTTGAAGCGGCTTTTTCTGGTGATGACGAAGCTAATCAGTGTCTTCCTACAATATCACTATTAGCTGAAGACGACAGACATTATAATGTGATTGTTTCGTAATAACCATTCAGACAAGCATCTAAACCGTTAAAATGTCTGGATCGATTCATGATTCGAATCATGGAGACACATTGTTATACATTATAATCACCCCTGGAGAAATACAACAAAACTGTACAACCATAGTTTAAGTGAAATAGTGGACAAATGGTGACGAAATATTTGTGAAACATGAAAAAAGAAAATTTATTTTCATTTTTGAATTTTTGTGTTATTGAGAAAATTGACATTTTACTCCAGGGGTGTTTTAATTGTCTTATAAAGGCGCATACATGTACATATACCTGAGAAGTTCCTCGTAATGTTATTGTTCAGAAGATACATTTCTCTCACTTATTGCGAGACATCTACTATTTTAGAGGGAGACCACTACTTGTACAATCCTAGCTTTTATATATTTATTGTAAAAAGACAAAGTTTGATTTTATTTAAGGTATAGCGGATGTTTTTAACTGGAATTTTTTCATGGGATCAGATTTTGATTTTGCATTTTTGTGTGATAATTAGAGGGTTTTTTTTAAATTAAAATTTGCAAATTAAAGAAATTTATAACAGAAGCTGTATTTATAAAGATTTGTCTGTATGTTTGCATTTTTATTACTTTTGCATGGCTGCAAAACATATATTTATATATATTAATGCAGAGGAAGAAAATGTTGCTTGCCTTCACCGGAAGTCCTATATATAAGCAAAATTGTCTTTTTCTACATTTATAAAAAAAAATATATATTTATATGCAGACAAATGCAGTTCAACTAAAAATTCTAGCCTGGGAAATTAATATTATTCCAAAGACTTCTATAGGTACCCTTAATTCTCAACAAATTCGACCTTAAGAGCTTAAGTTTAAAGTAATTCATTGAATTTAAAAAGTGAGTTTGGAACTTATTTCCCAATATTTTGAAGTCGGAACTAAACCAAATTTTTAATTTGTGTTTCTACACTCCTTAGTGTTTGGTTAACATGTAGTTTGTTAAGTGGGCAAGAGGCTGAATTTGTTGAGGATTTAGTGTAGTTGTTTTTGTTTTAAGAAATTATTCTATATTTATAGTTTTAGGCAGCAATTTTCATCTTTCAACAGAGAGTGGTTGGCAGGGCTTCCTGTGTCATTTGAGTGAAATAGTCTGAAGTACGACGTAAAACTCCAAACCAACTGACATACCATTCATCTTTCTATGTATTATTCCAAGATGATTTTCACAAAACATGTATTGTAAATTAGCTATTTCAATATGTTACCAATGTGCTTATTACTGTATATCTCCTACTTTTTAGAACTGTTCATGATTCTCCACAGGAATTTTTTTAAATTGCCCTTTTATACTTATCTGTCCAAAATATATTTATGTTTTTATAAGTTACCTAAACTTGAGCCAGACTTTACGTCATTTATAAGTAACAAAGCAGGAAAACCTACTCTTTTATAGACATGTACGAAACAAACATTTGACAAGCAGACTTTAAATCTTTGTGGATTACAACTTTTTGTTTAATGCTGACCAGTGCAATGTTTAACTCTATATTCATTGCTTAGAAAGGGTCCTTGACCCTAACCAAAACGATGCATCACAAATAAATAAAAATCTGTTGCCCATCAAGCTTGAGTTACACTTTGTGTCTGAGTTTCTAATATATTCCTCTTAAACTAGAAAAAGAATAAACAGATGCAAGAAATAAATTCAGCATTTAAAATTCTGTTGGCCAATTTGGAATCTGATAATATATTTTGCAAAATATCCAAGGCACAGTCACACTTTTTTTGCCGTGTAACGAACAAGCTGATGTCAAAGAGGCCAAATGTTATTTGTGGTCCACGAATTCACATATAAAAGTATCAAATATTGTGGCGACAGTGTATTAGGGGAGCTGTTCATGTATGCAGAATTTAGCCAAAAGAAAAGCTACACTGAAATTGTGTGGCTCATAAACACCTACTAAATCTACTAGTTTACAAAAGTATTCATGTACCTCAAATCAAGATTTTTGTAAAAGTAGTCGACACATTTTAGCTTAAATGTCATCCTTTGCCAAACCTCAATAATGGGACTTCATTTTCCTTAAAGTGCTGTATGATTTATATTCAACTACATGTATCAGCTCAAATACGGAATAGAGTTCAATTCCTGTGTGGACCTCCGACAAAAGGGGAACTTTTCCGGTGGCTGCTGAGTTTGCGGGGTGGTTTTTACGAGATTTCTTCTCGGTTTTTCGCCGTACACAGGCAACGTAAAGTCTTTATATAAGTAAGGGAAATACTCCTGAGTATGACATTAAACACCAATCAAATAAAATAAATAAAAAAAAATTCAAATAAAGTTACGCTTACCGCTACAAGAGTTATATAGATTGGGTATATTGGAAATACTCGCCCCTACAAAACTAATAGGGAAAACAGATGTTTTTAAAAGGTGATCGATGATACCCAGGGCGTTGTCCTCAAATCATTCATAATAGACATCATTTTATTTTTATTACATTCTTTCGAATTTCGATTGTTTGAGGATAGCATAAGAATATTAACGTACATATAAGGGTATCATTTTTCTCTGTCTAGTTCTTTCATTTATTTCAAAATGCAAATTGGTTATACATTTCAGTACCTATAACTGTTTGCAATCTTTCCTAATGATTTGCGCTCTCTGGCTAAGGGCAGTATGTTTCCAGATAATATTCATGCTGTCAAACTTAGCTTTGGATGAACCTTATCTTTCCGACAGTGATAACACTAAAGTGACTTCACGTTTTGGTTGTGTTAAAGTCGCAGTCTTCCGTTGGAATACATCGCCGTCATATAAGTATATAAGTGTGCACAGTGTTCAACACCAATCAATCAATCAATCAATCATAATGATTTACAGTGTAAAGGAATACATTGGTTAAAATATTTAGACTAATATGGCATGCAACATTTCCCTTGGTTGTAAATTTTTGTTAGCAGGTTAAGGTCAATATGTTAATTTATACCCCCAATTGGAAGTTTTCAATTTTTTCTATTTTTGAGTAGTGTCAAAATTTTGATAATATCTATCTTATTAATTGTACAATCAGGGTTTTTTATGAAGAATTTTGTTGTAGGATGAATAAAGGGGTTCACCCTTAAGCATTGGAGGGGTCGTTAAGGTACATGTCAAAAATCTATCTTGTGTCTTCTTTGACTCTAGTGCTAACAAGTTCCTCTGAGTTCAATGTGGTGTTCCACAAGGTTAAAATAATACAGAATAAATCTAAAAAAAAAAATACATCAGCTGATAGCTAGACAAATTTAACTGAAAATTTAAATGACTTTTCTTCACAATCTTATTGCCAATATGTTGAAGGATATTACTTGTCAAGATTGATGGCTTAATAGCCAAAGCAATATGTTCAATATACCTATATAACGAACTGCAATATGCCCTTAATGTTTTACTTTTTTTTTTTATTGTCACCCATTTTTATACAGAATAACGCGTTGGAGTTCCAGTGGATGCCGTATATTGTTCTTAGTAAAAGTTGACAAAAATTTACAATATTAAATGACTGCGTGTGCACTGCATTAAGCTTTCTAATCAGCAATTTGTTGAAATTATTAGGCTCTATCAAAACAAAGTATGCCTTAATTCTTGCTCTCAAATAATCCGACAGAAATGTGAATTTGACCCAGTGAAGCTTGACGATATGACTTGAATAAGCCGGGTTTACATACGCTATCATTTTTGGACAATCCAGTTCCTTTTATCTGGAAATCAAACACTCTGTAAGTCAATCGGTGACAATCAAATAATCAGTCAAATAATCAATCATCAATATGTATTAGATAAACAGCCAAATTTGTTGACCTGTGTGTTGTTTGTGTATACAAATAAGCGGAAATATTGTAGAGGGAAGATTTTAAAGCGTAAAATTTTAAGGGGAAATAATTTACAAATTTTTATTCGTAGTTACTGTACATGTAATTGTGTTAATGGCTTTATCAATGGAACCACTGGTTATCTCCCTTGGCTTCTAAATTATATTGTCTTTGTCTCCTTTTAATCAACAGACTTTAAAATTTTGCAAACAATATATGCAGTGTTTATGGACTCTGAAATCCTGTTTTACAATCCAATGACGCTGAAATATACTTGTAATTAGACATAGGTGTATAAATTAGGCAATAGTGTTGTATATTATTAAAGCAAGTGTATATAATTGTATAAAGCTAATGTGTGTTTTATGGCCATTTTTTGTTAGGGTAACTTATGTGACATTTTGAAAGCGCAAAATCTTTATCATAGCAACAAATGTGACTTTTACTAGTGAATCCAATATATGTCTCTTTCCTGAAATGGCCTTGTCATTTATCAGAGCAACACGTGTGACATTTTACTAGTGAAATATCATAATACGTCACATAAGTTACTCCTTCAATAAATGGCCTTGTCTTACTATTTCTTCTAAGTCAGATTATGCAGGGTTTTATTTTTATGCAGTCAAAAATATGTTAAGTTATTTGTTTGTTTTTTAAAATGTGTGTTACTCTGGTGTAGTGAAAAATATTTATTTTTGACATGTATATATGATGTTAAAAGTGTGTAAATAGATTTTTTTCCCGTTGTAAAGGATACGTTTGTTTGGTTTCATTTTATGTTATACTTTTACATAACACTCTTCACAAAGGTGCACCAGCTCTTCCTTAATTATTTGTATTTTTTTTTTTAAATTTCTAGCTTTTTAATTTTTTCTAAAAAAACAACGATCTGCCCAGGGATTAAATTGACAAGAAATACATATAAAATGGTATCAGGGTTTAACCCTGATTTAAGATTCTTTTGAAGTAATAGTTTAACTTAAAATATTTACAAGAAGCTGATGGTTGGCGGGAGCTTCCTGTGCCCTGGTGCTCTTAGAGCTAAGATTCTGCGACGACCTGTTTAAGTCTTG
>JAVFBZ010008591.1:0-12173 GCA_032466195.1 Katharina tunicata
CAGAATCACAGTTTAAAACATCTGCCAAATGATAGACATTTTTAGTTTGTTCCCCGACGAAGAAAGCCCTCTCTGGTTATACGTGTCTAGCTTACATCTAGTCTTCATACATTTGGAAGACCTGCCTGACAATATTACAGGGTGGTTCTGATGTTTTCGTACAGGTACTGATTATGTAGGTTGGTCTACATTTTAACTGTTAAGTTTTCTGAGGGTTTCAGATTTAATCTTGCGAAGAAGCCGCATAGAATATCCTCTGAGGATCAGCGCCTTAAAAAGAACAGAACAGGGTCTATTTTTGGATTCCCGTCCTGCTAGTAGATAATCGCCTTGCCTAGTAGTGAGGAATTTTTGATCGTCTAAAGACAGGATTAATTCGTTGAAATTCATTCTGTTTTCCGGCCAAATAGGATTATCAAGTGTTGTATAATGGTCACGGTTACTCAACTGGTGCTCTGCCTTATTTATGTAATCCTTTCTTGCCATTATAACCGTAGCAGACCCTTTATCAGCTGGTTTAATAACGATTTCCGATTTTGACGAAGCTTACAGATAGACTGTCTTTCTCCAATGGTGAGATTAGGTTTGTTTTCAGTATTGACAACAACCTGTTCAAAATCTGTACTATGTTTTGAAACACTAGCAGTAATCTCGGGGTCAGTGATTGGCGGTGCATAACCAGTTTTTTTCCTGTAAACGTTTCTGCCAATTACAGCTTCTGTATTTATCTGCTCTAGCCAAAATATCACGATAACCGAATATATAACCATATCTCTGAATCTTAAAAGAGAATATTTCTTGGGGGATGGGACGAAGGAGAGGCCATGGTCAAGGAGGGACCTATCTGATGCCGTTATTAAAGTTAAGGGTTACAATATTCAAATATATATATAATTTTTTTCTTCTTTTTTTGATTTTCATATTTCCCGAAAAGGGATGTTTTCTGGTCAAATGAACGGAATACAGTTGGGTATGTCAGCGGCCACTTAGACGACACCATGAGCTTACTTATACATGTAATTGATCATCCGTTTATGTTTTTGTTTTTTTGTTTATTTTATATATTGAAATCTGTATGTTTTATTGTGGTTTTGTTCGGCTTAATCTCAAATGTACGTCTAAGCCTGTTAAACTAATATGAACGAATCTACAAAGGTGGAATCTATGGTTGGTAGTTAAATTAGATTGGATTGATGAGAGAAATGTCTACTTACATTTTCATGTCCAATGGCTCACCGCTGTCTGCCTTCATCTTGAGAGCTCTAAGCAGACATTTTCCCGACTCCAAAATCACATCTGTCATCTGAAATAGAGATGAAAACAATTAAAAAATAATGCAAAATGGGGTTACTGTTGTTTGTTTGCTAAGGTTTTGGTGCCGTGTTCAAATCAGTTCATGTTTTACGATTTGACAAACTACATCTGTAAATGTGAATGATTTATAATAAAAGTCAAATTAAACCTAAAGAATAACCAAAGTCTTCGGCGTTTTTTTTTTTTTTTTTTTGCCAATTAGAAAAGGAACACAGACAAACTAAAACAAATCAGAAAGTTAAGGAAAGATAAAAAAAAAAGACATAATTTATCTTTAATATCTCCCAAGTTTTATCACAAGCTCACAATATTATCTCGCAATATTTATTTTACGTTTAGGAATCGTTTACCACCCAGACACTTAACAAACGACATATCAGTTGCAAATATGTAATATATATATGGTTCAATACATACCCTTAATATATGACATGATTGGATCCTGTGACCAGATGTCACATGGCTGTCTCTCTAGCGTTTGTGAGTGTACAGAAGTGATTCATTTTAGAATAAGTAGTTTTACACTTAGGTTTTAAATAAAATAAGATATATTGAAGTCCTGTTTAAAGTTACAAAACGTCTACATTGGTTAAATAGTGTCGTGCTTTTTCTTTTCTCTTCTTATTATCTTCTTAGGCGGGAACAACCATACACAATGTCTTTACTCTTAAATATATCGATCCCCTGGTACATTGTTGTTTGTATTTACATTGTCAGCTTATAAAACTTGATAATCTAGTAACGGGTGAGGTTGGTAAGAAAAGATTTTGGCCAAACGATCATTGAACCTCACGAGCCATTTTTAGTGAGTATCTTGGTGGTGTCAATTCTAAGTGGATCTACATAGGGACAGGCGGACGGTCATTAGACGATTAGACACGTCATTTGTTACGAGAGAATACAAATGTTCTTCATTAACTATGCATTTGTACAAAACGTAGTTATGTTCTCAGCCAACATAGTTATGCTAAGAGAGCTAAGCTGGCATCCATCTATTTATTAGCATTTCACCCAGTCCATAAGGTTATTTCACTCATATCAAAGTGTGCTAGTTTGACGAAGGAAACCAAGACGAATTAAACAAAGACGATACAGGACGCAAAACACGACCTCACAACAAAGCAACTTACTGAGTACCTTACAGATTACAGGAGCTTCCGTAGCTAGGCGAGTACCAGAGTACAGGAGCTTTCATAGCTAGGCGAGTGCAGGAGCTTCCGTAGCTAGGCGAGTACCAGAGTACAGGAGCTTCCATAGCTAGGCGAGTACCAGAGTACAGGAGCTTCCGTGGCTAGGCGAGTACCAGAGTACAGGAGCTTCCATATCTAGGCGAGTACCAGAGCACAGAAGTTTCCATAGCTAAGCGAGTACCAGAGTACAGGAGCTTCCATAGCTAGGCGAGTACCAGAGTACAGGAGCTTCCTTAGCTAGGCGAGTACCAGAGTACAGGAGCTTCCATAGCTAGGCGAGTACCAGAGTACAGGAGCTTTCATAGCTAGGCGAGTACCAGAGTACAGGAGCTTCCATAGTTAGGCGAGTACCAGAGTACAGGAGCTTCCGCTAACCATCTGCAAAACGCTAAGACAGCACAATGTGTAATAAAAAATCAGAAAAAAAATCACAGACATAAGCTTATGATACCTTTTTCATTTTACCGCCACTGAATGTAGGAGTGAGTGTGTTTCTGTTATGTCTCCAATCGTTGTCTTTCTGTATTGTAAGAAAGTCTGAAACAGGGGGCCCACCGACCTCATGGATACCAAAATCCTGCAAAAATAACACAACATGGATGCTGGCGTGGAATATTCATTTTAAATACAAAACATATTTCATAATCACTAATTTCATGATAAGTTTTAAGTTTGCATGAGGAACATTTTAGGTAAGTTTAACTAAATTGTAAATTTTTTCTCTTAAATTTAGAGAGTAAAATGCTCGAATGACAATGAAATCATAATACTTGTTATTGCGATTTCATATTCATTTATTTATTCATTCTTAACAGTCTTGTTTATCGTGTATTTAAAGTTGTTTATTTTGGAGTAATTATCAAGAAATGTGAATTAGTCTATTTGTCAAACATTCGTCAAAGACGAACTTATGGAATGTGGCATGGAGAGTTTGGATTTATTTAGCTGTTAATTTGATAGACGTTAAACATATTCAGGGGCTAACTCTAACGTCAACTTTGTATTTGTGTTTGGTGAAGGACCGGAAAGAAACCTCACCACGATCTTCAAGAAGCAACTGGAGCTTCCCTCATATAAATCTTTAAACCTAAGGTGTTTCAAACACATGACAATGCGAAACAAACTATTCTTCTGTTTAGGGCAAAGCAGCCAAAAGGGGACGGTTCCGTTCCGTAATACCTTTCCAGCAACATGACTGCATTTCGTTCCATCGGGGTCAATGACGAATAAGAGTTGACAGAACCCGTGTTGAATAAAACGGGGGAAAAGAGGCAGATTCTGCCTCCTTTAATATTGATTGACACAAGACTTTAACATCTCTAACCAATCAATCTTTACATGAACTGATACTCAATCAAAACTAGAACACTATTCCATAGCTGTCAACTTCTTAATTACATAGTGTTTTATGAAGCACATTCTTGATAAGTACCTGCGCCGAAACTTCGTGTAATTGCCAAACACACAAACAAGCCTACAAACTACATATAAACCAAATTAACCATCGTGAAATGTTATAGAGAAGTTGACATCTATCAAATAATGTTCAAGCTGTGAACATGTACAGCCTTTGAATGCCAAAGAAAGAAGTGATACTCACTCGTCTGTTGACAAAGTTATTGAATTCTTTGATGGTTATATCCTTTAGCATTTCACAGTCCCCAACCATTAATAATGGATGCATTCCCTCGTGGATTCTAAAAAAGAAGAAAATATTCATGTGTTTATTTGACGGGTGCTCAACGTCGTACTCAAAGGTATTTCACTTATATGATAACTCTGCATTGCCAGTGTTTGACGAAAAGGCGGAAAGGCAGAAACCTTTAGTATCAAAAAATTCGACCGGAAACTTTCCTTGACGAATTTTTGGCTGTATTTTTAGTTTAAATAACGCCATCAAAACGGTATTTTTGGTTTTACACATTACACATACACATTGTCCATCACTATAACTCAAAAGAGCTTACAAATTGGCCTTCTTCTAAGCAATCAGCTTGACAAACAACCACCCAAGTTCTTGGCTACTAGACTTACCCAAACACTCTGCCATATTTCTTAAACCACTCTGCATTGCCCTCTATGAAGCCCTGTGAATGAAAATTTAGACAATAACAAATAACAAACTGTAAAAATGTATCTCCTGTGCGCATTAATGTTGACAGAGCTCTTCAAACAATTATTGTGGGTGGTTGGATGGAGTCGTCCTGTGCCCGTGTGCTCTCCAACTCATGGGACACAAGATGTCGATATGTTGTGGTGTTCTGCTTTGTTAATAGTATGTCAATGTTTTGTCCTATAGTGTTACCAGTGTCGTTTACGGTGGTTTCATTCGCCCATTGGGCTGGCACGCTTTCATATAAGCGAAATAACATTGAGAACGGCGTAAAACCCCAATTAAACAAACAAACAAAATCAAAACAATTCTTCCTTCTCAGTAGGTCAGGCCTCACACAAAATGAAATAGAACACACAAACGTTTACGACATTCAAAAATCGACTTTACGTTTACAGGTAAATAAAATGTACGAATTTTCATGTTCTTAGTATGCCATCTGTAAACATGTTCACAAGAGCTCTTTTATGTTGAGACGTCTCAACAGACGGATGTTACCCTTCAGCTCAAAGGAGTGCTAACTCAAGAAGATCCTGCGTAGTTATTCCTATGAGCTGAGTCCGTTTAATACAGAAATGTGGGTAACTTATGGTATTGTTTCTTTTAATCAGTGCACTATAACTCTACAACATCTAGTCGGAGTGTCAGATCGACAACTAATGCTGTCCGACATGTCTAACTCAGCGGAGTTTAACTCAGTTCAGCGGAGTTAAAGTCAGACATGTTTAATTCAACGGAAACAGCAATACGTGTCAGTCGGTCTCAACCTGTTGTACGAGGCTTCTGTCTTGGCAGCCTAAAAGTGCATAAAACATACACGATGCGTATAACAACAATGGAATATATTTTTGGATTGGGTGCATGTACATGGCTTCAAACCTTAGCTTTCGGAAAAGTTGTATGCTGATTGGATTAAAATTAGCTGGGTTCGATGTTGTTAATCAATGTGGTAATCCACTTAAAATGTAGCTCTGATTGGTTCAAGTAAGGTAAAGTTTATTTTTTTAATCATATATGAAAACAGGGTTTCATTCCATAGTATACTTTATCGAAAGTTTTCAATTTGTTAATAATTTTGTTACCTTCCTTATTCCAATGTTTCCAATGACAGGCCAAGGTCGAGGTCCTTTCACACCCATTTCATGAAACACCCCGAAATGTTTGGAGGAGTACCTGAAAATAATGGGTAACATTTTTTGTTTTCCTGCTAAAATAAATATAGAATTTAGGTAATGAGACTGACAGTTTATCGAATCAGCTCATAACAAGGACAATAATTTATAGACACCCAGCAAACGTTAGCCTTTAATATTCTAAATACCTACGTATTGGGCTTGAGCTCTAGACTAATAAATCTTAACTTGTTTAAGTGCCATTTAGAAGTTGTAAGTAATCATGATAGAAACACAGATTTTATGAATATCAACTTCTTCTTTATCATTTTAACTTTGAACAAATAAACTCTGAAGAAGTTGATATCCATAAAATCTATGTTCCTATAATAATCAATCTTAGTATGCGTTTATAGCTACATACTTTCTATGTTTCACCTAAATTGGAATAAGTATGTTTTTCTCTCGAGTATATGATATTATAACTTCTTTAATACTATACTTACAGATGATATAGAACGACGGCCGTGATAAGTATAATTGCCCATATGGGTATATTAAAGAGTCCTAGCACCTCCATCTCGGGACTTGTGTGTAGCTAAACACACACTCCTGTGTTAAGGTAAAAAGACCTTTCTTTGCCAACAATAACAAATTTCGCTGTTGACAAGACCCCTATAGTAGGCGTATCAGGAACTTTAACCAGCACAGCCAGCTCTCTCTGCTAGATCCACTGCATGCGTAGGCCTACAAGTTTGTGTGGAGAGCTGAAGCTTGAACATGAACAGTTGAACAATAATTTGCCACGGCTAAGTTCTGCTCGAATAACATTCCCCAAGCTATATATATATACAAATAATGAATAACTTGTGACGTCAGAAGTCGTCGTAAACATACTTTTTACTGCCTCAATTAAATTGTCCTTTTAAGAGCAGATAATCATAGTAAGTCAACTAAGTTTTAAACTTTCTATCCTTTTAAGGCAGACAACAGGAGGTAATATTAAACTTTGCCAAGTGCCTCAGTACAATTTCCACTTGTACACCGTATCTCCTTTTAAGGCACAACATACCAGGCCATTCAACCTTGACCAGTAATGAAACTGGGTCAGCGTGTATTATGATGACATTTCTCTTTTTATTTGCTTAAGGTGTGTACGGAAGGGCATCGGTGTTTATATACCATCAGCTACAGTTTAATATAAGTCGACCTTGGCAGATGTGCGTTTGTGTTATCCGTGCATATTTCATTTGAAAAATAATTTATGCAGATACGGAAAATCGTCCGGAAATAGTCGAAGCTGTCAGGCCAGATGTTACAATTGAAAGCACATGTTGTCAAATGTTAACCCTAACCCTAACACCTAACCCTAAGTCTTTTTAACAGATTGCCAGGATTTATTTTTATCTTACCCTAACCCTAACCCTAAGTACTTTTAACAGATTGATTAATTTTTAATGTAAACACCGATGTGCTTACCTGAAGCAAATACGTAGAGAAATGTCATCATAACACACACTAGAGTGACCCAATATAACAGAAAGGCCTTTTTTTTTTGCATTTCTAATTTACAATCGTATATATGACTTCCTCACGGGATTCCAATGGTGACGCCATTTGTTATTCAAACTTTTTACAATCTTATCAAAACTATACACCCAGTTTGCTGCATAATTTATATGTTTAACCCACTCTACCGTGTGGTGAATCAGTGAAATCAAATATACTGCAAGGTTAATTGTAAATATCATAAATTTTCATGATTGTATTTGACAAATATGAGTTGTGTACATTGGCAGCGATATGTTAACTGACATAACTATGATGATTGCAACTTCTGAATTGGGATTAACGCAACGTTTCGATCGATGTCGTAATAATAATAATCAATAGAATCAAGCAAGTTACCATTTGCTTGAGAAGGTATTAGGATACAGATCGAAACTTGCGTTATAATAACACTTCTGAAGTTGCTATCCATTCAGATATGGATTGGTTAGTACATAAAATTCTCAATGCTATTTATAGAAACGTTTATTATATAATTGGTGCATGAAAACACCTGTAATACCAAAATACAAACAAATTGTTCCTGAAATAATGAAATTATTTAACTTATACATTTGTTACAGTCTTAGTCAAATCACAGACCTTACCAAGCTGTTAACTAAATATGCTATTACATTTTAGTAAGATTTCTTGTTTTCCATTGAAAACCACGTAAATTGAACTACTGTAAGGCAAATGTATTTTTTGTGTGCCATGATTTAGGTATGTATTGTTCTGCAGATAAAAATAGCCCAAATGAATCAAACTTTAACCGTAGCAAAACAGAACCTGTATAAATGTACAGAATAAAATTATATATTCCACAACATTTTAATATACATGTACATATACATATCTTGCCATGGTTTTAGATATTCTACTATACGATTTATCATTGCTAAAGCGCTATATGTGTATAAAGTCAACACAAAAGACTGCTTGACCTGATTTTTTAGCTAACCAGGTTGCACGTACCTTAATGTTTGTTTACCGACAGTCATGTATACAGTATAAGGGGGTCAAAAAGTAGGTCGAACCTTACATGGTCCTGTAGTTGGAGATGTGTCACTAGCGATTACCTTAAATGGACCAGCGGGACAGGAAACAGGTCATTTCGTCTAACAGCTGAATCGTCAGAATCGAATCGACTAACACATTAGGCCTAATCGTCTATAATGTTCAAATCAGATCGTATCGCTTCCTGGCCTAGTAATCTCATCCATTGTACGCAATAACCTCTACAGTTTAATATGAATATTTCGAGTGTTTAATTTGCCCTGAGATGACCGAATAAGGACTGTTGCACGGTCACCGGGCTTCTAAGCGCCTGTAAGTTTGTTTATAACATACAGGCTCTCTTATATTTTTTACATATAGTGTCCGCCTATGAGAATGAACTTCCACTACATACGCAAATAAATTCCTAATCTAAATGATAAAGAATATTACTGTAGTACATGCAGTTTGGTATATGTTTTGATTTTGCCTATGATGGGCCGAATGGGCCAAAAGTCGACAGCGTATTACTTGAGTGTTTAAAATTGACTAGGTATTTTACCAGCCAATCAAATCGCCTTATTTTAAAAATTCATTATTCCACGTAAAAAATTCTTTTCGGCGTCAGTTTACCTGATCTCCATTGATCTTTGTCAAAATTCACGTGTTAAGAAAAAAGTTTCATGCATGTCATTGTAATTCACGTGTGATGAAATATTTTGACGTGTAAACAAATTATTCAACACATAATAAAGTAAACCGAAAACGGATTTATAGTCACAGGAAACATCTTTTTTTTCTAGAAATAATAATTTTTCTACTTATAAAATACTTATTTCCAGCCCTGTCACTGCCTGGGTGAAATCAAGGCGTTTCCGGTATACTTTGTTACGCAAAGAATAGTTTTCTTACACGTCAAACAATTTGAGCACACGTCACTTGCATTGACTTACGTGCAACTCTTTTCTTGGCGCTTGAATTATTACCAAGGCCACGTCAGAATACGTTCCTACGTAGCGGCCATTGATACATACTACATACTACAGCCGCTGCTAAAACAAGGCCGATTTACCCAAGATTGCCACAAGAGGGCTCTTTCTAGACTGGAAGCCATGGGCCAATCAAATTGCGTTTTACAGTTGTTTGTTTGGCTTGCATTTTGTTAAAGTGGTATCCAAGGCCAGGGATCAAGTTTAAAAAATAATCGTGTGAAATACACGCTTGATGACTCTACTCGACCATTTTCCCCTTTATCGCTATTTGGTACATTTGATTAAAAGCTTAGGCGGTGTAAGGGCCTATATGACCTGCTTGACAATAAATAAGCACCATTTTATGTATATTTATTCAGTAAATTGCTGTAAATTATGCGTCCGTCGATATTAAGAGTCGCATTTCAACGCTCACAAAATTAGGGTTTTCATTTAAACAAATGTGCACGCAAACTTAGCTCTGTTGTAACAGTTTTTGAAGTGTCTTCACGAATTAAAACAGTTATGTTAAAGGAACATTAGCGCTCAAAATTAGGGTTTTACACCACATTCAGATTGCCTTGATATTAACCAACTTTGAAGTTTGTGCATATACTAAAACAATTACTTTGAAATGAAAATCATTAAGTTGGTTCAAGGCTAGTAATAGCCAGGGGAAATCATGCAATAATTCGAACTCAGCGTAAGGAAGGCCGGCCATTTTTCCTCGTATGCCTCAAGTAAAGCTTTTGATCTCGCCGGGTTCATGACCTTATATGGAATGAGTTAAGATTTTGAATAGTGGATGAGGGCGGGGCTAATAAACGTTTTGACTTGTTGTAGCGTCGGTACTAAGGGTCTAAGGGTGGCTCAGTTATGACAGCTGATTGACACATCCACATAATAATATTCTAACAGAAAATTAAGTTTTTAGTTTTTGTAGTTATTATAAAACTCTCTTTCAACCTACAAATTTGATGTCGATATTATTGGAAATCCTCTAACTTAATATAAAAATAAAAAATTTTCATGAGATTCTGTGATAGTGCAAAATTCAGAACTTTTGAGTGCGTATGTGACTTCAATGAAAACATTCAAATTAAACGTAAAGAGGGCTGGTCATTTTCCCTCATAATCATGGTTCAACAAAGCTTTCGATCCCACTGCGATGAATGACCTTATATGTAACGAGTCAGCATTTTGAATCTTGTAAATAGCGGGCCTAACAACCGTTGATTTGTAGTAGCGTCGATACATCAAAGCATGACCCAGATGTGACAGCAAATTGATATATCATCATGCTAGTAGCGTACCAGACTGAAGGACGTACTAATAACGATGACTCTTTTTTACCTAAAGTCTAGTCTACGTTGAAACGATAATGGATACAAAATGTATTTTTATTAAAACTTGACCTTGAGAAGACTGCAACTCAAAGAGTCCAAACACACTTCAAATTTGTTGTTTTACGTTTTCGTCCAGCGGCACATCCACGCCTTTTTTTTCTTTTTTTCATATTCGTTATATATCTCGACCTCCACGAAAAGAGGTCTTAATTGTACCTATGTGAGTCATCGAGTTTTTAAATAAAGATTATCTATCTATCTACCTTCTTTTTTTTTAAACTGCACAGCAGTCTAGGCTGTGAGATCTATGATCCTACATCCTACAGCTCATCTCATATGGCTAAAACGCCACGACCCTCATATAGATAATGCTTGATAAATAGCTGTACAGACTTAATTTAAAACCATAGGACAAACATCTTAAACATCTTAAACATCTAGTCTGACCCGCAGAGATCCGTTTATCACGGACGCAAAACTGACATTTTAAAACCATAGCACATGCATCTTAAAGATATATCCTAAAAAATCTAATCTGACACTCTGGGATCCATTTATAATACAAGCGAAACAATTATTTCGACACCAGATATCGACAAGTCATTTACATTACCACTACGCCTCGCTCTCTCAAACTGGCACAATATTAGGTGCGTCAAGTCCCGCAGAAAAAATCTTCTGAAGGCAACTAGATGGTCTAAGGGGTCATTGTGGGCAACAGCACAGCATTGATGACGCCATAGGGTGCCAACTGCTGTTAACGCCACCGCACGAACAACCGTCATGCATTTCCTGTTGGTGCTGAAACCTTCACCAAAGAGGATGAAGATGTCTACCAACGATACTGGACGTCCCAAGTATCTACTGAGCATGTCATTGACGAGGGTCCATATCCGTACAGTGAAGCTACACCTATGGAAAATATGAATCAATGATTCTCCAGGAGATTTACATATTGGACACTGGTCCGTAGTGGTGACAGAAGCACGAACCAGATTGGTCCCAACCCAGTGTTGCCTGTGAAGTGACAGCCAATGGATGGCCTTGTCACGGTTAGGGATAAGAGAGTCAAAGATGGACAGAAATACTGTCTCCCAAGATACCATACTAAGTCCCACCAACTGCCACTTGATGAGAGCCGTGGGATCTGTCTCGCTTGTTTGGCAGATCCAGTAGTACCACGTACGTGAAGTTATTTGTTCAACTTGGATGTCATGAACGGAGTAGCTGTTGCTTAAATCTTCTTCTTCGGGAAAGTTGAACCAAGATTTCGTCCTTTAATTTAGAAATTTGGCGATTGCCAGCAGACGTCAACTGGGCAGTAATAACCTTCCACGACATGTTGTGACAATTCGCTATGTCAGACAAATAAACAATTCCCTTAGCTTCGAGCGAACCTGGCTGAAAAGGCCTGATACGCCTGTCTACAACCATGGTGTTAAAAAATAAGGACTGTCTCAGCGACTGCTGCCAGCACGCGGGCTCTGATAGTAATAATATAGTATCTAGAGGAGCGGATTGCTGACATATTTATTACCTGGAATCAGGATGTTAGTCAGTAACAGTGGGTGGACATTGAGAAT